>JAUTXW010000706.1:0-245918 GCA_030620095.1 Kuschelorhynchus macadamiae
GCACGCTAACATACAAAAATCTAATCTCACCCCACAACAAAAACAAGCTCAAATAACCTAATCGAATCCATGTCTCTGAGTACCCTCTTAACTGGTCTTGAACCCCGTATTGGACACATAATTCGTGCCAGTAAAAAGAGATCTTCTTGAAGCTCAAATACGTATTCGACGTGAACTTCAATTGTCTTATTTTGAATCTCAAAAAGTTTCAAAACCAAACCCACCAAAGCCATTCAACCAATCTTTGAAAAAAACAAACTTTCAAACACAAAAATGTTTTAAATGCGGACGTACTGGTCATTCAGCAAATCAATGCCATGCCAATAACGGACAACCACGTCCCAATTTTTCCCAAAGCTCAAATTTTCAGCGACCCCAGTTTGCCCGCAAACAAATTCTCTTCAGTCACAAAGACCAAACATGCAACAACAAAGAAGCCCAAATACGCAAACCCCAAATATGACAAATAATCAATCAAATCAAAATAATTTCCAACGTCAACCGAATTCTAATTATTCTCGACCCTCAGTAATTCACAAAAATCCCAATTTTAAAGCTCACTTAGTTAGCACAGATAATAATCAAGAAAAATATTTTAATGACTATTATCAAGACTATCAACAAGATTATCAACAAGATTACCAAGATCCCTCATACTTTTCTTATGAAGACACCTCTACTTTATTCGAAAATGAATACGACAATTTTTATGAGAATCCAGATCCCAATTTAAACTTTAACGAATCAATCGAAGACGATCAAAATTTTCCAATCGAGGAAAATCAAAATTTTCCTTTATCCCCAGATCAAAACCATCCACCCAATCAAGAAATAGATCAAATACAATCCCAAATAGAAACTCTCACGCTAGACGATATGAATCCCTCCTCAATTTCCCCGAACAACGATTTCTTTAAATCCTTTTCTTGCGATAAATCCTAAAAATCTTTACTATATCAAAGACGCAACAAATACTTTCAAACTACTCATAGATTCTGGTGCAGGTATTTCAATTTTCAAAGAAAATACAGTAAGGAACTTTCCAAATCGTTTCCCCGAAAATGCAACAATTCAAGGCATTACCGAACAAAAACTTTTAATAACTGAATCAACTTTGATAAATTTTAACAACGGTGACCCTCACAAAGTCTATATATTTATAATTTAGACATTGATTTTGACGGAATTCTAGGTCTTGACTTCCTAGAACACTACGAATGTACAATCGATTTAAAAAATAAACAACTTATTACCAATTTTAAAACACTACCATTGTATAAAGTTGAAGACAATTATTCTTCAACAAAACTCGAAACATACGAGGCAAATAAAAATAAAATAACTATACAAGGTAGAACGGAACAAGTTTTTAAATTAAAATGTCATCTAATCAATACTGATGCTATTTTATACCGAAAAGAAATAGAAAAAGTACATATCCCTAATGCCCTTGTCCATGTCAATCAAAACGGTGAATTTTTGACAACAATTATCAATGCGAATGCAATTCCAAAAACAATTGATTTCTCAAATATCGAAATAGAACCATTTTCGATACACACACTTCTTAATTTCAATTTTCCCGAATCTTCCGAATTTCAAACTTTAAATAGAATCCCGACTATTAGATCCCAGCTTAGACTTGACCATTTAAACGAAGAAGAAAAAGAATTAATTACAAATCTTTGTGTCAATTTTGAAGACATTTTTTATCTAGAAGGTGACAACCTTTCCTTCACAAGTGAAATTAAACATAAGATAGACACGAATAATACAAAACCTATTTTTACTAAATCTTATAGATATCCCCAAATACATAAACAAGAGGTTAAAACGCAAGTAAACAATATGTTACAACAAGGTATAATTAGACCATCAATTTCTCCCTGGTCATCTCCCGTTTGGGTTGTACCGAAAAAAATCGACTCTAGTAATAAACAAAAATGGAGAATCGTAATAGATTATAGAAAACTGAACGAATCCACTGTTAATGATAAATATCCACTTCCTAATATCTCAGATTTACTTGACCAACTTGGACAGTGTCAATATTTCACGACTCTTGATCTCGCTTCTGGTTTCCATCAGATAGAGATAGATCCCAAAGATATTTCAAAAACAGCGTTCTCAGTAGAAAACGGTCATTATGAATTTAAACGAATGCCCTTCGGACTAAAGAATGCCCCATCTACATTCCAACGTGTAATGGACAATATTCTTTTAGGAATCTTAAATGAACGATGTCTTGTCTATATGGACGATATTATAGTCTATTCCGCTACAATTGATGAACATATCCAACGATTACGCGAAGTTTTCAAAAGACTAAGAAAAGCTAATCTTAAAATACAACCAGACAAATGCGAATTTTTACGCAAAGAAGTAGCATATCTTGGACACGTAATAACTAAAGACGGTGTCAAAACGAATCCAACAAAAATTGAATGTATCCAAAATTTTCCCCAACCAAAAAATCCTAAGGATATAAAATCTTTCCTTGGCTTAGCAGGCTATTATCGACGATTCATTCCTAATTTTGCGAAAATTTCTAAACCACTTACTCGTCTACTCAAAAAAGAAATAAAATTTGATTTTGATTCTGATTGCAAAGAATCTTTTGATGAACTGAAAAAATTGCTAATTTCTGACCCAATTCTTATATACCCAAATTTTAACGAACCATTTCTTTTAACCACAGATGCTAGTGCTTTTGCAATAGGCGCTGTGTTATCACAAGGACCTGTAGGAAAAGATTTACCAATTGGCTATGCATCTAGAACCTTATGTAAAGCCGAAACAAATTATTCAACTATTGAACGTGAACTCCTTGCAATTGTATGGGCAGTAAAACATTTTCGCCCGTATCTTTTTGGCAGAAAATTTAAACTAATTACAGACCACCGCCCTCTTACTTGGCTTTTTTCAATTAAAGACCCAGGTAGTAGACTCGCACGCTGGAGACTTAAACTCGAAGAATATGAGTATGAAATAATTTACAAACCCGGTAAGATTAATAAAAACGCAGACGCATTATCAAGAATTAAAATTAATCATTTTAATCAATGCGCAAAATTCCAATCAAAACTTTCTATTTTTGCGACAAATCAAGACGATGACGAAAATTATAATAACTCAAATTTAAATTTCGATGATGAAAAAATAACCGAAGATTACAACACATTTGCTAATATGTACGAAACAAAATCTTTAATTGATTATTCAAAAATTGAAACTTCAAATGAACAACTTCTAAATAAATCACATAAAAACATAATAACCTTTTTTCAACAAAAGAATTTAGGAGAATTACAACATGAAATATTAGAAGACATTTTTGAAGAAAATGCAGATTTTTCAATGCAAAGACTAAATATTTTCTCTAGTAAAACAGTCAAAAATCGGAAATATTACATAATTCCTTTGTTACTCGACCCAGAAAATATAGTCCAACATCTTTTCTATATTATTTATACAGGACAAAACGAATTTGACCTTTTGTCAACATATTTTCTCGAAAATAAAATAGACCTTCCTATTCTTGAAATATTTTCTTTTATCTTTGCAGACAAAGATATTAAAATATGTATTTGTCAAAATATTGTAACCATCCCAGATAAAGACCAAATACCAATTATATTGGAACAATACCATTTAGGCAAAAGTAATTTACACCGCGGAACTAATGAAACTTTAAGACGCATCAAAGAAAAATATAATTGGCCCAAAATGATTAAAGATGTAGAAAACTTTATAAAAAGTTGTGAAACATGTCAAAAAATTAAAATATGCCGAAAAAGTTTAAGCAACCCTTTAGTGCTAACAGAAACACCGAAAACACCATTTGAACGAATAAATATTGATATATTTGAATATCCATCTAAAAACTATGCTTTGACAATACGAGACGAACTTACTAAATTTACCCAAGCTTATCCAATTGAAGATAAAACGACAAAAACTATCGTTAATACTATTATTTTATTTTTCCAACATTATGGTACCCCACTACGAATCCATTGTGATTATGGCCGTGAATTTAATAATACATTAATGAAAGATCTATGTGAACTATACGACATAAAAATAACATTTTCAAGTGTAGGTCATCCCCAATCAAACGGCTCTTTAGAAAGATTTCACGCTACACTTAGCGAAATGATAAGAGCTAATCAAACCGAAAACCCACATGAACATCCGTTCAACGTACTTCCGTATGCTGTTATTTGTTACAATAACACGAAAAATAAAACCCACGGTTTTACGCCCTTTGAACTAATTTTCGGACATACTTCTTCTAGACCCCCTGAAACCCTATATAATGAGAAAAACCTCATATCAAAATACATACGTGATTTAAACAATCGTATGCAATTCCTTTATAAATCTGCTCGTAATAAAACGAAACAACAAAAAGAAAAAGCAAAAGAACGTTTCGATCAACATGTTGCCAAACATCCTTATGATTATAAAATAGGTGAAAAAGTATATGTACGTGAATCCCAAATTAAAGATAAGGCTCAAAACAAATTTAATGGCCCTTTCGAAATTCTCGAAATTTATCAAAACTCAGCCCTTTTATTAAATCCCAATTCTAAACAAAAATCTAAAATAAATTTTGATAGATTAAAACCATACTACGAGCAAATTTCTCTTCCAGGACCATCCTCGGACTGTCATCAGTCGTCCAGTCCCAATACTCCATAAGTCCAATTAACAACACGATAGGAGTCTTCTTTCATGAAGAAGCAAAAATAAGAATATCTAATGATAAATGGACATTACTTGTATATAAAGATTTAGAACCAATTAAGGATACAATTGTAAATAATGATAGAATTTTAGAAAACCTTATTAATAATATTAATGAAGACGTACCACGAATGAAAGCATTTAAGCTGTAAATCAAAAATATACAGAAATAATGGCAGATACTAAAAAATATATTTTTAGAGAAAAACGTGGAATTTTTAATGGTATAGGAACATTTTGGAAAGCAATTACAGGAAACTTAGATGCTTCCGATGGCGAATATTTTAATGACTGTATAGAAAAAATAACACATGATGAATATCAAATCGAAAATCTTCTTAAAAATCAAATTTCAGTAACTACCTCAGTAATAAAAGAATTTAATTCAACTATTCAGAAACTTAAAATTGACGAAGAAACATTCAATAATGACATAATAGAAATACGAAAATCAATACTGGATATTTCTGACGATCTGAAATATTATTCCTCTCAAATAGAAATATTAAATATTTGCGAACTATTAATGGAAAGCTATTCATTTCTTGAAAATTCCTTGAATGATATTATAAATTCAATTGTTTTCGCCCGTTTACGAATTTTACACAGTTCGATTATTACACCTTTTGACCTAATATAATCACTAAAGCACATATCTCAATCATTGCAGAGAAATAATTTACCTTTGCTAATTCACCCTTCAAGTGTGGCTCAATATCTCGAAATCATAGAACTAAAGGCATATCAATATGATTCAAAAGTAATTTTTGTTCTCGAAATCCCATTAGTAGATCCAGAAAAATATATTCTCTTTCACTTATATCCAATACCAATTTTGGATAATCGAACAGGCCTTCACCACATTCTTTCAATAACAAATAATTTAATTGCGCGAAACGATGATTCATTATTATACATCACAATTCGCAACTTGGAATCATGCAAATCTTTGAGCAGCCGAACACTAATATGTTCCAACATCCTGCCATATCCAATAGACAGTGATGCTGTTTGTGAAGCCCAGTTACTACGATTAATCAATCGCCTTCCAAGAACGTGCCAAGTTTCAGTTATCCTAGCCAAAGACTATCATGTGCAAGAACTTAACCAAAACTCCTGGTTAGTTGCCGTTGCAGACCCTTTACCTGTGACCATTAAATGTGGTTCCAGAGACGTTGTTACCCAAACAATCAGTACCAACGCCATAATCAAACTCCAACCAGAGTGCAGTGCATTTATTGGCAGCACCAAAGTTCTAGCGAAGAAATTTGTAAATACCTATGACAATGTTACCTACAGCAACGTTCCAATCCAAATTCCATTTGATTGCTGCAGTCATTATCCTGAAAAGATTCACATACCAGACTTGAAGCCTCTTCAGTTACACCACATTGATACAGAAAATTTAAATATAGCTCAACATAAATTAAATGAATATTCTGATCAGTTGGACAGACTAATCAATCAACCATTCGTAAAGAAACATATCGGTTGGTTTACGATCCTGACCATAACTCTGATCATCAGTCTAATTATCCTGTATATATTTTGTAAATGTTATAGAAGAAAACCTAAAAACCTCAGTATTGGAATTGTCAATGCCAATAGTGATGACTACCCACCTTCTCCACCAAGGTCCAGAACAAATTTCGTACAATGGAGAAGAATATTTCCAAAAAGGCGACCAAATATACGTGTTGGTGAACCAACAGAAGAATCTGAAGAAATAGAACTTAACCTGAACAAACATTCAGCTTGAAAGTTGCTTCCACGCATCAACTTTCATCTTGATGGGGGAGTTGTTATATCTATTCTCACCAGCTAGTTCATCATACAAGTTATGCCAACCTTGGTTCCCAGACTATCAGATATCACCCGCCAACGCAGTATTCAGAAGCCGAGCTTATCTCAATAACAAAAGTATCATATATCAGCAGGTGCCACTTGTTTACGAAAACAAGTCTATACCAAGAAAGCTTCATCAGCAGAACCCACGTCCTGACCCAAGTGTTCAAGAAAGAAGTAAACAGTTCCCACTGAGTCAGCATAACGAAACATATAAATAGTTATTTTCTTTGTATAAAGTTAGTTCAGTTAAGTTCAGTCTAGCTTCTCATTTGTTAAACGTCACGCTGTAATTTTGCAAGTTCAAATGTATATATTTTAATTTGTATTTTTCAAGTAATAAAATAATTTTTTAAAAAGTAATTTCGCAAGAAAGTGATTTAACATATATATATATATATATATTCCTGAATAACTATGTACTGAACTAAATTGGTATAATATTCATAATGAGGGAAGTTCCGGGTAAAGGAAATTTACCGATTTTTTTCTAAGTAAATGTTTGGGTAATAGTTATATGCAGTCAATTGACATATTCCTTCACTCGATGTACTCGGCTAGTTAACGGTATCTCCTTTAAAGATATTATTTCTAACAATATCAGCGTTTGCACAAAAAAATCTACTAAACGAACCGCTCAAGAAACGAAAAAAAGAACATATTTAATATATATTGACGCAGATAATTAAAAAGTTATGAGCTATTACACGACGGCTATTGCAATTAAGGTCGAAATGATGTCATTAAGCTTATAAAGGGGCGCGCAAAATGATAATTTGGAGTTCCTCTATAAGGCGGTCGACCTTTTCTTTTGTGTCCGTTTTAATATAGAAATTGCTGGGTTTATTGCTAAACTGGCAACTGGTATTAAAAGTGGATCTTTGGAAGTATATTCGGGATGCGAAATATTAAATCGCATTGCCAAAAATGTTGCCTCGCTGATATTCTTCAATTCTAATATCGTCATCAGTCTTTTTCATCCACTGCTGGATATTGGTTTACCTTTCGCACATACCTTTACTCTGTGTTTTAGTTGTTATTTATACAGGTATATGGGATCTACATTTTATCATTGGATTTGAGCGACGCTATTTAAGAGGAGATTTTAGTATATTACTAACGGAGTGCAATCATCTACCCATGAGATAGCTAGGATATTAAATATATTTTAACAAATTTTGTCTGCGCTTGGAATTGAACCGGGGACCTTGAGTGTCAAAAGCAGATCCACAATCGTTGACGCTACAAGCTTACTACCGTTAAAATCTCACCACCACCGAGTCTAATATATTGGGTGTTAACTGTATCATTTCTTCTGGGACATAGTTTACTTTATAAAAATAAGGAAACCAATATATAAACAGAGGTCTGCAAATGACGCATTTTCGAGATACCACATGCTAGAATGTTAATACTTCCTTTTTTTTTATTCATCTTATACAATTGTGGAGATTCTTAAGATAAATTGTATACACCTAAACTATAACGAATGCCAATAAATCAACTAAGTGTTTTGGAAACATCTACAAAATGTTTTTTGATACCCTCGTAAAAGGGATGTAATATAATAGTGAGAAATCACCCTCCGAGATTTTTTCAAAATTTCATGTTTTGGGACCCTAAATGTCAGATTCTCAATTCCATCGGTCTATCTGTCGGTCTCGCTGTCCGTTTCTCTGTTCGCGATATAGCTTAACATTACATACTGGATTGTCTTCAGATTTTCGTCAAAAATGGCGGCCTATTCAAATGTTAAAAAAAATAATACTAGAAAACTACTTAGTTAATTTAACTTAACTTCCGCACAAAAATCAAATGTGGCATGGAAATCTAGTAGTAACAATTTGATACGAATCCAGGATGATAAAACAAAAAAAAGTATAAAAAAAAGTTACTCTATCGATCTAAAATCTTGCACGAAAATCAAGTGGAATATAAAGCTGAATTAGGACAAATTTCACAAAAATCTAAGATGGCGGAACAAAATGATCGCATAATTAGATGTATAAAAAATCAGTGAGGAAAACTACTTATTCGAAATGATTTCAAATTTTACGTAAAAATCAACTCTGACATGCGAGTAAACTGGTGAGACTTTAAAATAAGTGCTTATCATTATGTAAATATAATTAACTTAATTTTTAAACCAGGCAATGTTCCAAATAACTTTAAAACTGCAGTTATTACACCAATACATAAAGCTGGAGACAAGTCCGATATAAACAACTATCGTCCCATCAGAGTTATAAATACATTTGCAAAAATCTTCGAAAAATGTCTCAAAGGTCGCTTGGTCAATTTTTTTCAGCAAAATAATATCATATCCCAACGTCCGTACGGATTTATGAATGGCTTAAGTACTTCTGATGCAATCTGTGAACTATCCAATTGTATAAGTAACAACCTTGACACTGGCAATAAATGCATTGCTGTCTTGCCAAGGCATTTGACACGGTTCTACATGACTTCCTACTTGACGTATTACGTTCATATGGAGTAAGGGGTAATGTGCTGAGCGTCTTCGTGAGCTATCTTGAGGACCGAAAACAGATGGTCCAAATTGGGGACAGTTATAGCGACCCATTAACTATAAAAATGGGAGTTCCGCAGGGAACTGTATTGGGGCCTATACTTTTTATAGCATACATTAATTCCTTGACCAACATGGAACTAGATCATAGCTTAGTATTATCTTATGCCGATGATACTGTTGTGGTGTTTTCGAGGCGATCGTGGTTGTCTGTTCGTGATTCTGCTATAGAAGGGTTATGTAAAATCAAAAATTGGCTAGATACATTTAAACTAACCTTAAACACTGCAAAAATAAATTACATAGCATTTTCTATCACAGCAGCTAACCGACCAAACTTCCATAGTATCCAAATAAATAATTTTAATAACGATATTGCCGAAGTTGAATTTACAAAATAGTTAGGAATAAATATAGATAATAAACTTAAATCGGACCACCATGTTCTTAGACTTGTGAAAAACATAAAGAATTTGATCCATAAGTTCTATATCCTAAGGAAATACTTAGCAAAAAGCTGCTTATTGGTGTGTACAAGGCACTTGTAGAGTCTCTGTTAAGATATGGCATAGTGGTGTGGAGTGGTCATTACCAGAATTCTTTAAATCCTCTGAATGTGGTACAAAAATATATACTTAAAGTTATGTTTAGAAAAAATAAGCGTTATTCTGGATGTGCGTACATTATATTGTCTCACAACATGCTCTTATATTTCAAAAACTACCAAACTAAAACAATTTGTGAATCATACTCATGGTACCAGGAGTAAAGTTGGTGAGAATTTGAAAATACCTGTAAATAAGACGTCAATGAAACTTAGATCCTTTTCTTATTTAGCACCTAAGATGTATAACATTCTACCTCTTGAAATCAGAAAAATTTATTTTATTGTCTACAATGAATGTAGACTATTTATTTATCACAATTTGGCTAAATTCAGAGAATCCTTCTGATTATCTGCTAGTGTATAGGTTTATTTATAGATATATGATGTTAGTTAGCTACTGATTTAAATTATTTATTATTAAGGAATTGATTTTTTCTGATTTTAGTGCAATGTGTATGTTTTTTGTTTTATTTATTTTTTTATATATGTTTTTTATTTTATACGCGTTTCTATGTATGGATAAATGTATTACTAATATTTTAGAGACATATGTTGAATTAAAATACATAGAAGATTTTATTTTTGTTAATTCTGTGCACATACAACTGTTTCAGTCAATTAGGTGCACTTCACAAAAGTTATTGTTTAAATATAGTATCGAGACAGTTGCTGTAAAAAATCATCTAATGTATATAATTTTCAGTAATATATAATTGTTAATTTATGACTCCAAAACTTGTTAACATTGAGTTAATGAAATATTATTCTGATAATTTATGTATCTATTATTGGTACACGAATGAAATATTTAAAAAAATTGTATAAAAAACTTCTTTGCAAAAAGACTGGTAAAACTTTCGTGCGAATCAGTATGGCGGCACAAAATGGTAATATTATACTGTATACCTAGTAGGAAAGGCTATACATTCCCGGACGACCGTAAAGATTGCCGGTCTAGGCGCAAACAGAGACAGGCAATACGGAGTACCGGAATGTGGCTTTTTCTACGAGGTATACAAAATATTTTGAAATAACATTATTCATTTTATTCACAGATAAAGAATACCATGAAATATTTGTTTTTTAACTATGGAAACAAACCTATATTGAATTGTCAAACTTGACTTTTTTTAGTATACGTAATAACTGTAAATAATAATAAAAACATAGGTGAAAAGTGTTTCATTCCTGCCGAGAGAAAAGGGTGGTTTACCGAGGCGCGTTAACCTTTTCACCGCAGATGGTATTATACTTTATTTACAACCATACCGGTTAAATGCAAACGACGTTTTTGAGATAAATATAACTATGTCAGAAATTAACAAAATAAGACTCCTGTGTAACCAGAAACTTCGCCATCATCATCAACAAATATAAAGTCAAATTGACATTTTAACAATGGTTATTATGGTACTAAACAAGCCAAGCATACAAAGTAAAATTAGTTGCATTTTTGATAGATGTCATCAAAAAGTGTTTTCGAAAACGATGAGCGATTCAGAAGAAATCATTTATGCTCCTCTTCAATTGAGAGAAGCCGCGGAAAGTTTGGAAGAAATTAAATAATCGAAATAATTTCGTTATTCAATAAATATCGACCTTTACCTAGGAGAAAAGTGACATTTACCCGGGTGATCATTTTCCGTTTAGGTAAATATCACTTTCCATCCGGATTAATGCCTAACTCAGAAATAAGTTTCTTTTAAACTTTTAAAATGTGAATGTGAAGAAATGTGAACATTACATATAGGTGGTTGTAAATAAATAATATTTCCTTAAAGTACGCACAAATAAATATTTCTTAAGGGCTATTTTCCGTTGCATGGTAATAGCTAGTTGCAAGGAAATATTGACTTTTTCTTTCCAAAATATTATCAGAAATGCCAAGATTTCTGAACGATTTTCGGATATCAAGCAAGATATATAGGATTGAGTTGGTAAGAATACAATTAGCCCAGTCACCAGAGACATTTTTGGGGGCTGTCGCAGGAATAATATTACAATTGTGTACTTTTTTTTTGCTAATAGTACCTCACGTGAGGCTGTTTAGGAATATACAGGGTGCTCATAGTTAGGCCGTTTGGTTCACAAAAAAATATCCAAAAATAAACCGATATCTTACAGATTACCGCAGATAGAGCAAAATTGCTTAATTAAAAAATGTAGGGCAGAGTATTATCTAAAAAAATGTAATTCATATTTTTTCTGCAGTTATGTTGTATTATGTAGCTCTGGATGTTTTCTTCCAAACATATTTTGAATTATAAATAAATAATAATTTTTACCCGAGTTATTGCGAAATTTGCCCGCGCGCTTGCTAATAAATGCAAGACATTTTCTCTTGGTCGGAAGAGGGGAGAGGAAAAAATCAATGATAACTTTAAATTAATTGATCTTAAAAACTATTACATTTCCGAAAAAAACCACTATAACCTCTTTTGTAGATAATAATCTGCCCTACATTTTTTAATAATACGATGTTGTTCTATCTGCAATATTTTGGACAAAATCAGGTGGCCTACGTGTGAGCACTCTGCATATTCTTAAACGGCTCAAAACGCATTGCAAACAGCAAATGTATATATGAAGAACTAAAATGTTTGAGAAACAAAATCAATATCAGCATTGAGACCTACTTTTTATCAAAAAAAAAAAAAGATGGATAATAAAATCTACATTATTTTCAGATAAAAAAACCTTCTAATTTAATATGTGTTCAAGAAAGGCAACAGAAAATACTTCATTATCCTACATTTTAACAAATCAACCCTGATTAAATTATTCTGAAATATAAGTAACTCAGAAATCTGGTAATCTTAATTTATCAGAGCCAGGCATTTGTAATGAATGATTAATTAATGTATTATGGAGGTAGAAAATTGTATTTGTCTGTCCATTGTAGATGTGGTCGAAATTTAAATTATCTATTAAAAATAACAAATTAGGTAAATAGATATTGTCTCTGTATGTACAAGGCGCATATTTTTGCAAAGTAAATATTAAATATAATTAATGCTGAAAATAGCTTTGAATTTATCAAAAAATTTATTTTATTCCGAGATACCTAAGATACAGAAGAGTTAAAATACTCCAGAAAATATTTTGGAAAATATACGTGGGTCACACTATGCTAATGAGAGCATGAAGGACTTACTCCCACTTAAAACGTAATTATTTTTACTTTGACAAAAACTTTAAGCAAATAAGGTCATATTTCTTGTCCATTAATTGCTAAAAATAATTTTACTTCGACGTAATCGAATCATTTCTACTTAAATAAACAAGGATGTTATTTATAAGGAGTATAAGAGAAATAGTCTAAAAACAGCTGACCGAAAGTCAGTGGACCCAGGTTATTTTTTTGAAATCTAATTGGGTGAAGAACACATTGCTCTTTTGCTATTCAAATGTTTGAAAGCCAATTGACGTGTTTTTTCATTAAAAGTATTAGGCCACTCGGCAAGTTGTCTTTTGTCAGTTGAGAGTATCTCGCTTAAATGTATTTTAGTTTATCTCTAATATTAGTACGTTCATGGCTTGCAGAAAAATGACCACAAACCGCCGAATATACGAAGCAAACACGTACGACTTAATAGATATTGACTCAGAAAATTAAAAAGTTATGAGCTATATAACAAAATGTTGTCATTAGGCTTACAAAAAGATGCGCAAAATGATAATTTGGAGTGCATTTATAAGGCGGTCGACCTTCTCTTTGTGTCCTATCTAATATAGAAATTGCTGGGTTTATTGCTAAGTTGGCAACTGATATTAAAAGTGGGTTTTTGGGGTATACTCCAGGCTGTAGAAGATTTAATCGTGTTGCCCGATATGTTGTCTGCCTGATATTTTTCATAGCCTAATATTTATGGTGTAAATTAATAATTTTTTTTCTGGGAGATGGTTTATCTCTTAAAAACAAGATAAAAAGTACAGATATACAAACGCTTTGTTTTCGAGATACAGGGTGTTGAAAATAGTAACCTTTTTTACGTTTTTTTGGAGAGATTTTGAAGTCAACTATGATATCAATAAAGCGACTAAATAAGTTTTAGAAAAAGCTATAGGGTATTTTTTTCGTGTTGCGATCCCTTTAGTTCTCCTGATTTTTTTACTACGATGTCACTAGCAACTTCTACTCATGCCGCCGAAACAAAAGATTCTCGTATGGCCTCGTCTCGACTAGACGAGAGAGCAATTTTCCTTCATATATGTATTTTTTATTTCTTTTAATGGTAAAAAAGTTAACTATTTATTAAAAATAGAGAAAGCTAAATCAATTTTGATTTTTGTTGAGTAGCAAGCAATAATAGGCAAAATGGAATATTTTCATGTTACTCAATAGAGTGCTCCTGAGCATGCCAAGAGCGTACATATTGAGGAGGGACACTAGTGCCAATATTTGTACGTTTTTCTAGAAAACTAATTAACGCAAATATAAAAATGAATTTGACAGCTATACAAGATTGTCAATACATTTGTAGCCTGAAATGAAGCGATTATGTACGACTTCATTAGGAGGGTGAAAAATATCCCTGGTTTTTATAGATCTTCGCGTTTTAGAGGGCCTAGATGCCAAAAAACATCTTTTTTCAATTCCGTCAGTCTGTCTGTTTGCGGTATATCCAAAAAACTACCTACCCAATTGACTTTAAATTTTGGCCAAAAATGAAGGGTCACATGGGGATGAAATGATGCCATTTTGGTAAAAATTCACAATGGCGTAACGATATTGAGGCCTAGTGAAATGGTTAAAAAAATACTAATAAAAAACTATTTATCCAATTTACCTGGAATTCTGTAAAAAAATCAAATGTTATATATAAATGAATGCGAGATGGCGGCTGAATAAAATATTTAAAAAACCGCCTGAAAAACTACTTATTAGATTAATTTCAAATTGCATTAAGTGTGATTTAGAGATAAACTAAGATTCTTCATCATATACAGGGTATAATACGCCTTCAATTTTGATGTAACTTGTAGAGGGCGCTACGAGCGCTACTTTTTGTATTTAAAAATGTTTTAACTTTTTTTGAATACAAACTTAGGAAGTTTTGTATAAAAAAAAAATATTTTCTATTATCTTTTCTTCGCAAAAAGCTATACCTTATAAATCTACCTAAATTTTACTGTTATCGAGACATTTGCTGTTTTACTACTTGAAACAGCCCCGTGTACTCACCACTAAGGATATTCGAGTTTCATCATTTTTATAAAGTTGGCTTTTATCAAACAAAAACAATTGAAATTAACGCATCTGTAACGATTTATTAATATTTATAAAAATGATAAAACTTGTAATATCCTAAATGTTGAATACATGCATCAAGTAATAAAACCGCAAATATCTCGTAAACGGTAAACTTTAAGTAGATTTATGAATAGCTTTTTTTGGGAGGAAAGCGGTAGAACCTAAATTCCATAATTTTGTATATAAAAAAGTTACAATATTTTTCAGAGCCAAAAGTAGCGCTCGTAGCGTTACATCAAAATTGAAGGCGTATTATTATTACTGGCTATAAAAAATCCGTTATCACCAATTTTCAATTTAATATCTGAAAAACCAGGGATATTATTTTTAAAAATCGAAAATAAAATTTTAACTAACCACCCTGTATCTTTCTTAATATTAAATTTTGGACTAAGGCAAGTATGGCTAAATCTATGTATTCCTAAATTATTGGTAGGACCTTTTGGGTCACCCTGTATAATGTTATTTAATTGCCTAATATTATATGAAGTTAAAAAATGGGTTTTTGCTTTTATCTTATGAACTTAAAAAAATTGTTTAAAGGTAATCAAAATAGAAAATAAAATTTGTTAATAAGTTTGTTAGTTTGGTTCTAAATAAGTTTTTTATTTTCATTAACTCCATATGATTAATTTTTAATATCACCTTTTATATTTAGAAAAATACTAATTTGAATCTTAAGACTAAGCTCAATGAGCAATAGGAAGGTTTCTCTGCTAGAATGCACAAGGCTTATTCCGAATCACATAAATAATAATTATAAGGATATTTTTTATAGTTTTTAAACAAAATATGTACACAATATTCATGAGATAATTGTTTTTAAAAATAATTCTGAGCAAAATTCTTGATTTAGAAATTAAGTTTACAAATAATTCAGTTAAAAATTTAGAAGCACTTATATAAATTTTATCTTAAATTATACCTACATTAATGCCTAATAATATCTGATAGGAACTCAAATATATACAAATTTTTCTTATAATAGATTGTTCAATAACACTAAAAGATTAAATTTAAGCAAATTAGAAAATCTGCAACTTAAATTTAAAAAAAAATCTAAAACAAAATACATCTCGATTCGAAAATCTTTACATGACATCGAAAATGTATTATATCGATTTAATGAAAATTAAAAAAAAACCGTTCTTAGAGCTAAATTAACGAATTTAATTAAAAAATGTATTCAAAAATAAATTTTTCTATTAAATATTTTCGTCAAATTAAAAATAATTTTCCATAAGAATTTATTAACAAAATCAGATGAAAGCAATTTGACAGTTATTGTAAATAAAGATGGTTACGTTAAACTCTCAAGTAACATTATATGTGACAAAGAATCTTAAAACCAAATTAAATAGTAACATCACTACCTCAATTGAAAAGAGTTCCAATGATTTTATTAATAAACTTAAATATTTAGAAATTTGTCCAAAATGTTACGGTCTCCCTAAAATGCATAAGTCTAATTTATCCTTTAGACCAATTATTTCCTGCCTAACCGTAAAAGTACTAACTTTTTTTGTGATATTTTAAGTAAATTATTTAATAGTAATAATAAACATTTTACTAAAGACACTTTTGATTTTGCGAATTTTGTTAATAATAAAAAAAATCTCAAAAATTATATATTTTTAAGCTTAAGATATTATTTTACTATTTAGTAAGATGCCGGTAAATTTAGCAAAAAACAGTGTTGTAGAAAGATGGAATTTAATCAAATTAATTGTAATATTTCCCAAAATATATTTTTAAAAATCATTAAATTTATTTTTAATACTAATATTTTATTATTTAAAAATAAATATTATAAACAAATACTCGGAACAATAATGGGATCTTCTATTTCCCCAGTTATTGTCCAATATATAATGGACTTGATTGCTTGATCACTGCATACCTTTACTAAGTGTTAACATCATTATTTAAAACAAAATATTTTAACTTTTTTTTATTGCGTCCTATAATAAATGAGATGAAATTATTCAAATTTTTAACCATTATAATCCAAATTAAAAATCAACATTAGAGAAAGAAAGTAACCAGTCTTCCATTCCAGGTACAAATGCCATAAAAGTTCCGGTAGATATATTAATGATAAGTCATATCATGCGGGAATTTTTATTTATAGTCTCTTGACATTGCATTAAATAAATTTGGTAGTTATTGTTGTGATTAATTTTATTAACTATTACTCTAATTTACTGTGTTATTATTTATACTACAATCAAATATGGGTATAACAAAATCAGTTTTTATTTTAGTGGGGGTGGGGTGAAAGAAGTATATATTTTCAACAAATATCCGGTACTCACGAAAATGAAGAGAGCCATGTCCAAGAGTATTATTATTAAGTATTCGTTTAAAGTCTGGAGATCTTGATCTGTTTTTACACTCAGAGGACTATCCTGAAATATTATATCCGAAACTTGGTTGTCTGAGAGTGAAATTCCACACTTTGTTGGAAAAACTCACGCGCTGGTGGAACATGCATCTTTATTCGCAGTGACGCTGGGAATTGTACTCCGCTTGATCTGGACAGTGATCTTCAAATCGAAAACCAATTTGAAGCAACAGCCACCATTGTTGAGACTGTACATAAAAATAACATCCTAGTTTGCAGCCTGTATCACCCTCCCGGAGGTAATCACAACTTATTCTGCAATTGTTTAGAAAATTTGTTAGTTTGTTTAAGTAAGCGTGATGTCTCTTTTTATATCTGTGGTAATTTTAATTAACGATTTTAGCTGTAAAAATAGTAAAACTCAAAACATTGTAAACATTTTAAGCTCATATGGCCTGATACAATCATTTTATGAACCTTCAAGAGTTCAGTGTACATCTTGCACCTTAATCGATAATATATTTACAAAACACTGCTACTGGTAACAGTGTTACTAAAACATTAGATGTTACTTTTTCTGACCACAAGACACATATTTTACACTTTGTGCTATTTGAATGCAAACCATCTTCTTCCATTAAAAAAACAAGGTCTTTGATATATGCTTTCCTATAAAAGTAAAATCTTCATCAGGGGTTAAAAAACATAATCCTTGTATTACGCCCGCCATAGTAAATGAGGGCAAAGCATTGAAAGAGCTTTATAGGCGTATGAAAGCCTCCAATAATGACAATCTGAGAACTCTTTATAAAACTCGATTAAAATACCACAAACATAAAGTTGCTAAAAAAGAGCTACTCACAAAAATTATCAACAGCCTCCAATGTAGCTAGGTGTACATGGAATATTATAAATCTAACACTAATGCTTAAGGGGAAAACGAAAAGAATAAACTTTGATGGAGAGGAAGTAAGTGGTTAAAATAATATAGCTAATGCATTTGATAACTTTTTCATAGAGTCGGTTAATCAACTTATCAATAATAATGAAGGCTACCAAACCACATCTTGACTCTCCAGTGATGCTGATGCGCACTCAATTTTCCAACCCCCTTAAGTGAGAATGAAATTCTTCAGATTATTAAGTCTGTTTCCAATAAGAGGTTGGTTTAGATCAAGTTCCTTGTAAGAGAATGTGCTCATAGCATCGTAGCTCCGTTGACATTTTTAATAAATATATCATTTGAATATGGTTACTTTCCAGAAGAACTAATATAATCTATTGTTGTCCCTATTCATAAAAAGGGAAATATGATGGCTATTGAGAATTACTGACCTATTGCTCTTTTATCTGTATTTTCTTAAATACTTAAAGCGTATAGGAAAAGGCTGGTTATTTTTTTTGGACGCGTTTTCCATCGTAACCTCCAGACAGTTTGCTTTCAGGTTTGGTCATTCTACAGACGACGCTTCTTTTTGTAAAAAATTCTGGATAATTTTGGAAAAAATTAAAAACGGTTGGCATTTTTTATGACTTTACTAAAGCGTTTGATACTATCAATCATAAGGTGTTGCTAGACAAACTAATGCACTATGGAGTTAGAGGACCGGCATGGAACTGGATTAAATCGTACTTGTCAGGTAGATCTCAAGCAGTCAAGTTGTCGGATGCAGGTCGTGTCACATTTTCTGAGTGGGTAAATGTTACTACAGGAGTGCCACAAGTTAGCGTCCTGGGACCAACATTATTTCTATCATTCATTAATGACCTTCCTTTATTAGTATATGACTGTTATGTCACACTTTTTGCAAATGACACATTTACGGTGGCCGATGCCGATAACTATAAATCCTTTGGGCCAAGGCTAATGGCAGTGTGCGTGACATATCTGCTTGGTGTGAGAACAATGGACTTTGTCTAAATAGCTCAAACACCAGCTTTATGCTTTTCACCCCTGTAAGAGTTCTGCAGGATAGAAGTCTGCTTATCAGGGATGGTCCACTAATATTAAGCAAAGAGAATCTGTTAAGTTCTTGGGAGTTTCAATTGACCAACACCTGTTCTGGAATACTCACACCGAATGTGTGTACAATAAATTGGCGTCTCTTAATTTTACAATGCTAAGGTTGAGAGACTGTGTCAACACAGACACACTTAAGACTTTTTACTACGGATCAGTAAATTCTGTCCTGTCATCTGGTCTACTGGCATAGGGCAATTCTACTAGCATTGATCAGGTTCTCATAAGTCAAAAGCGAATTCTCAGAACCATGTTTCTACCACCATTTAGGGCCTCATGATTTTGCATCTGAGAAGATACTTACTGTGATAAAGCTTTATGTTCTCCAGTGTGCTTGTATTATTTTTAAACCTCATTTTAGCTATTTGAAATGCAGTGATATTAATCATTACAAAACACAAAATGCAGACAAGCTTTATGTGCCCAGTGCAGAAAGAAAAAACAAACTATTTTCAGTTTAAAAGTCAATTAAAGGCCATATTAGCTGCAAATCCTTTTTAGTCTCTCAAAGAATTTTATTTGTTTCGTTTTTGTTGACTTTGTATAATAGTGTAGATTTTTAAAATATCTGATGTACACCATACTATGTATTATATTTTATATAAATGTATCTTCTTTATTTTATTTTATTTTTATTTTATTTTTTTAAATCTATCTTTTTACATGATAATTCCAATGCATCCTGTAGTCTATCGAAATAAACGATTTTGATTTTGATTTTGAAGAAGAAGAAAAAAAATGGAAAGGAACTTAAACGTCCATCTGAACGAGATATTGCATTGGTGCCCCGTGGTAAATTTCTAAATTTATTTTTAATTTATTTATTCGCCTTCCATTCTTATTTCTCTCTAGTTTTGACAAGATGTATTTTCAATTATAAAATGTCGGTTTTACCTAAGAATGGATAAATACCCAGATGTACCTTAGGACTGTCTTAAATTCCTGACTTTTTATTATCTAATAATTTTTGTAATGCCAGTTACTTATGGAGTGGGTGTGGGGTAAAACTAAATTGGTGGTTCAAAATATAAAATTCTTAATTCTCATTCCCTGTAAAAGTTCATTAATTAATTACAATTAATTTGTAATTGTAATACGTTTTTTTGCAAAATAAATTGGAATTTAGTGGTTACTTCTAAACTGTATTATGCCCAGCTTTGTAAAACGTACTGAATTTTAGTCAATTTATTGTGTAAAAGGCTTTAAGGTATTGATTTTATTAGCAGCTTATTTTTCAAGATTGCAAGCATTGCTTCCTTTGTCCTTCATACCTATTAAGCAGAGATTTCATAATAAATTACTTCTGCAAGCAAACAAAATGATACTCTAAATCCTTGTGCAATTAGCCATTATTCAAGTTTTAGCTAACGAGAGGTCGGCAGCTCAGTTTGCACAAACAAACTCTTGATAAGTTCAGTGTAATCTACTTATTAGTCTGCAGGAAATCTAATTTAGTTGCCAACTTCTGAGGTTTTCTGCTGTGTGTCGCCCTGGTAGCGTCGATAACGTCTAATTCAAAAGGAAAATATTCAAACAGGTTGGAATTTAATTTAATTTTATGTAGATGCAGTATATTTTTGCGATATATCGATAGTTCACTAATTGAGAATTATATTGTTTTATTTGTTAGAAATGTGTACAGGGTAATCCAATAATAGAGGACTTCAGCTATAGCTCAGGAACAGTTAATGACAAAACTTAAGAAAAAAATATTTATAGGTAAATCGGCTAAGAGATATCGCCGTAAATTATTTTCAAGTTCGAAAGTTGGCCGCTAAGGGGAGTAATAATAGCAACATAAAAGTGTAAATGTCAATTTTCTCTTAAATTTCCATAATTAAAGTATATTGAAAACATAAGCATTCTATTATCCAACCAATTGCGCCCTTTTTTGTCTATTTTCAAAAATAAAGTGGTGGGGGAGGGTCCGACATTTTTACTTTCAAATGTAGATATCTCTGTTTTGGATGAACCGATTTTATTCAACTTGGTACCGAAAAAAAGTGTTTTTCTTGCTCTAGTCGTGAAGCCATAAACTATATCGTAGTGACTTTGTTAGTGGTCACTATGGTGACCGTTGTTTCGAAATCTTCCTAATAATGCTGATTTTCTCAAATAAATCAAATGGTACGCTATGACTTTTATATCATATTTTATTTGATAGTTATGAAGAGCATTGAACAGTGAAAGAAAAAATCCAGGTCCACATTTAAATTAAGAAAGTTGTTGTCTCGAATCCGAAACGTCGAATGGGAAAATCAACTTTGCTGTTTTGTAGAGAGAATTATTTTCATCTCTCATTTCAATTAATCCTAAAATTTTAGAAAAACCTTGAACAACTGCGAAAAAACAAGGTTCCAACAGAACTTTGCATAACTCTAAAGAACAAAATTTAACAAAAGAATAAAACAAAAAATACTAAATCTCAGTCTCATAATCACATAAGCTTCGCAATAAAATAGCTAAGGCTAAAGCTAGGGCGAGGCAGGACAGGATTCGGTTTGGGCAAAAAGATTAAACCGAGTTCTATCTTGCTTTGGTGAAGCAACAAAAAAAAATAGACGAAATAAACTAACAACTAACAACAAATATTTTTAAAATTGATGAAAACTACTTAAGTGAAATAGATTTAGTGTATGCGACTCCACTTACTACAAGAAACCATATGGTTGACCGTATTAGGAATGCCATCCAAACTATCTCTATAGCAGAAGTGGAGGCTGCAGCCCAATCGACACAGGAAAGATTACATCCTTGTATTGGCAATGACGGCTCACATTTTGAGCATTTGCGAAAGTAGTTTTCAGTAATTTTAAATATATATGTTGTTAGTTCAATTCGTCGTTTTTCTTTTGTTGTTTCTCTGAAGCAAGGTTCAATCTTTCTGCCCAAATCGAGTCCTGCCTTGCCTCGCCCTAGCTTTAGCTATTTTATTGTGATTAGGAGACTGAGTTTTAGTGTTTTTTGTTTTGTTTATTGGTTAAGTTTTGTTCTTTACAGTTATGCAAAATCATCAGCATTATTTGAAAAATTCTGAAACAACGCGACTAAGTTGAATAAAAACATTTCACCCAAAACAGAGATATCAACATTTGAAAGTAAAAATGTTGGACATTCTCCCAATACCTCATTTTTGAAAATAGTAAAATGGTCTGAAACAAGAAAGTGCGTAATTGGTTGAAGAATACAATGCTTATATTTTCCCCATACCTCAATTATGGAAATTTAAGAGAAAATTGGCGTTTAACTTTTGTGTTGCTGTTACGCCTTCTAGCGGCCAACTTTCGAACTTGAAAATAATTTACAGCAATTTCTCTTGGCCCATTTACCCATACATATTTTTTCCTTAAGTTCTGTCATTAGCTACAGCCGACGTCCTCTATTATTGGGGCACCCTGTACTAAAGCCAGACCGACAGAATAAGAAAAGTGTTTTCTAAGATCTAGAGATTTTGTTATTTAAATATTATAATAATACTATCCTTAGAAATATTTATAATCAACAGCAAAAGTTATGGTACGAGCGGGGATCGAACCCGCACCTCTGGATAACTAGTACATCGCTCTAACCAATTGCGCTATCGTACCACTAAGAGGAATTCGTTAGAACTTGTACATATTCAAACCCACCATTATCATAACCATTGTTGATTCTACCAAATATTCTAACCTTGTGGCAGAATCATCAATGGTTATGATACTGGTGGGTTTGAATATGTTCGAGTTCTAACGAATTGCTTATCAGTGGTACGATAGCGCGATTGGTTACAGCGATGGACTAGTGATCCAGAGGTGCGGGTTCGATCCCCGCTCATACCATAGCTTTTGCCGTTGATTATAAATATTTCTAAAAATATAATTACAGGTTTAGAAATATACTGATAAAATGCTTCTATTTAAAAAAATACTACCCTTGTAGGAGACAAGTAAAATTATTACAATAGATAATATTATATTACATTATATAAAGATTATATTTTATACCTATACTAGTAGGCTACAAATATTTTGATTTTTTTTACAAGCAAATGAGTGATTGAGTTTCTCGACTTGGAAGGCTCTTCTATCACTGGCTTGCCTTTTTCAGAATTCTCTTTATTTGCAAAGTTTTACGGCTGTATTTAGACTAAACTAAACGTGCAGGTGAAGACGTAGGGCAGGCAGATATTAAGACCCAAATATCACACAGTAATTCGTGCGAAAACAGGTAGGATAATGGTGTTTAGACCCGCTGATTTATAGTAGTCATCTGTAAGGGGTTTGTGTTCCCAAAATAATTTAAATTAAATTATATATGCTTTACAAATTGCCTGAATATATGTTGAATTTTGCTTCTATGGCACAGAATTGCATTTTAAACTCAGCTAAATCTAAAATACTGACTATATAAAAGTATGTAAATATACCACATTTTTACTTTCCCGTATACCGAGCCGTATACCACCCTATTTATTGTATTATAAACCAACTATGTGCTCTATATATCCAAATTATTGTAATCATAAATAATATATTAAAATATAAGTGGATATTAAGTCTTTAAAACACGAGCAATCCAAAATAGAACAAGTGTTTTAAAGACCAGTTATCCACAAATACTTTACGGTACTTTTTTTAATAGTACACTTTGAAATCATAAATAGGCACTCATATATTAATATTACAACAAAATGGAAATAAGAACTAATAATGTAAAATATTAAATTCGTGATGTGACATCAGTATACCTTTCGTTGTCATGGAAATTAGAAATAACAAAAAATAATTTGCTTTCACATAAGTTTCACATTGTGTTTCGCTTAAAAATGAGTTCTAGCATTGATTATTTAGATGTTAAAGCAGAATCTCGGTCGATACCGCAAAAATCAGAATGGATGGAAGAGCAAAAGGAAACAGATACAGATGAACGAGTTGTGCTTGCTTAACTTTCGAAAATATCGAATCAGTACAAGACGTCGACTATGTGGGCGATCCATTCGATAAATTAACGATAAATAAAGGGGTCGACATGAAGCCATGTGTGGAAGTGCATGCATTCATGAAGGTAATTAGCAAGAATAACGTAGCCAAGAAGGCATACGTTTTCAAGCAAGACGATTTGCAGAAGTTTTTCCTAGATGCGCTGGACATTACGTATTTATTTTTGAAGGTGGTATTTTTGGCTTTTGTAGAAGATGTGAATTGTGCGATTTACGATTATCCGACATCAAGGAAGAATGAAGCTTTATGCTTATTACTATCCTAACATCTAAGACAGTGAAGGCTCGACGTTTTACTATTGCCGACAGTGATAAAAACAGTTATGTGCATTTGGTTACGATATGATAAGGAAGAGTGCACCAATCAAGGGGTTAGTATTAATACATTTGGATCATGTCCCTTGCAAATTGCACGTTATCTTAAATTGGATGATCGTGAGAAATACTCGGAATATGTGTTTCGATGTACGTCCGCTACTATTATGGCGACTAGTGGCATGACAATAGATCAAATTCAACGACAAGTAGAATGGAAATCGGCAGTTGTGGCGACTGGTAGTTGCGTTGAAGCGAGTATTAGCAATAAAAAGAATGTTTCGAACATTATTGAGAGTACCACAAATAGAAGTGCAGCCTTACTGACTTCCTAGAACATTATCAGTATTAATTTGAACAGCACTTAAAAAACCGAATTATTAATATTTCAGAGAATACCAACTGTACTTTTCACATTTATATATAAAATTAAGATTGTTGAATATTTGAATAAAGCTTTTGAAACATTTGTTAGTAATATGTTATTTGACGTTACAAGGTACTCCTATCAGATCAATAATTAAAAAGTTGACATTTAGACTAGTTTACATTTAGGTTGGATTTAAACACGGTGAGGCGAACTTTAAATGAGCAAAATTGTGTACAAATAAAAAAAATCTTCGAAAAATATAAGTCGGTTTTTTTCGAGGACTTAGAGTGCTTTAATCACGAAAAACATATTTTATAAAAATGTATGTCTGTAAGCAAATTATTTTCATATAAATTTTTTCCATATAAAAAAACCCTGGAATTCACTGACATCACTTGATTTTTTTTATTAAAAATAAAAATATTATGTAATCTTAAAAAACAGAGAAACACGTGCATTTTGAATAAGGTAAACCCCCGAAAAAAAACGGCAAGACACTTGATTTTTTTTATCTCTTTGCATATAAAATCGTTTTTTTTTTTCAACTATTCAAGGTAGTCGTAGGGGATGAAAAAGTCTCCTGAAATTGACAAAGAAAAAATAAAAGCGACAAATTTTTTTTTAGCAAACGGTTAAGCACGTGAATTTTTTTTTATTTTTTGTATATAAATAAATGTTTGGTCATTATTCAGTCCAGACTCAGTGGGGGTTTAGCACATCTAGTGCAGGACCCGGTCAAAATAAACAGAAAGAAACTTTATAACTAAAAACATATTTGAAAATCACTGCTAGAAGTAAACAGAGCAACACGTATTTTTGTCTCTAACGTTTTTTTCTACGCAACATGTGGGTTAGGATGTTTCACCCATATAATTAGGAGGGGGGATACGAATAGTTTTGGCCGAAAAGTGAAAAATCTGCACATGCGCAGACCATGTTGTCAAAAGTTAATTTTTATCCACAAATTTAGGTAACTGTTACAAATTATGGTTTGAAAATAAATACTATTCCTAAGAGTTCATCTTTGGAATACTGAAATTTACAATTAATATTCGTTAGCAATCAATATTTATTTATAAGGATATGTTATATAGGTAATTATTATTAACTCAATTTCAACTATTCTATGTAGTTATTCGGCAAACCATGTGCCAATCTGGCAGAGACATGGCTTTGTTTGTATTTAAATTTTTAAGGACGCTTACGGGAGTTGTGAACATATATTGAAAAAATAAGAATAAGCGGTTTTCAACTTTCATGGATAAAAAACTTACTTCCTATCAACTGAGTAGGTATGCGACAGCAAATATGCATCAAATAAATAACAAAAAAGATATTTTCAAAGAAATATATTACAAATTCCTAAATAACACATTTATTTCCAACCTACTTACAGTTTTCAATCTATAAATGAAACACTAATTAGAATATACCTAAAGAATAAATGTTCACAATTTAAATAAGTTTTCACTGGATAGCAGGTTTTTTTTATAATTTAGACATTGTGCTTAAATTCTTCTACTACTAAGACTTCTACCGAATTTTAGCATAAATATATATATATATATATATATATATATATATATATATATATATATATATATATATATATATAGAGAACGGAGAAAGAAAACTACATAAAAACTTTGAAAATAAACATTCCTAAAATAGTTGTACAAAATCTCGTAAGTATATTTTTTTATTCACGGTACTGAACAGAGTTATGACGACACTTAACAAACATACCCAAGTTTTACCGGTGTAATTGCTCACAACTAACTAGAGCAACGCACAAATCACTTCAAATTTTCCATCTTTCTAACGAATGAGTTCCAATTTTACAATGTGTTTTTCCACTTTTGTCGGTCTAGTGGAGCGATTTCTCTTTTCTCTCTAATGGACCTCGAAACTCGGGTATTAAATATCGCGCATCTTCGGTTAGGTCTATCATTTTTCATCAATTCTTGTCAAACCGTTGATGGAACGCTTTATTTTATCTAACATTGTCGAGAACGAGGGAAATCGGAACCAAACTGTCGATTCTGGGGCCCGCCACTTCGCATTTACTTATGTGGGCCTATCGAGTTACAAATGTAATGGTGGAATTCTTTTTTGATAATGCAGGGACGTATTTTCTTTCCATAAGACTATCGTTTGTCAGGTGTTTTTAATATTCTAAGAAAGTAATAATGGCGGTAAAATCTTCTTACTAATAAACGTTTTGTCATCTAAGATTTAAGAACGATTCACTAGTTTGCAACAACTATCGTGTTCATTGGATACAAGCTCGTATCAGTTTTGTCTATATGTAAATCCCGTATAGAAAACATACAGAGAATAAAAAGTTACATTAAGGTGCAGTTTCACTAAATTTCTTATAATTAATTGTAGTAAAATTAATAACAAATGTTAAGGAAGCGGAGGTATAGCTGATTGTCGAATATAGAAATACTGCGAGTTTAAAAACGATCATTTTAAACGAGTAATAAATTTGCCTATGAGCGTACGGAAAAATATACTTTTTCCCACGAGTTTTAGTTTAAGTAAGTAATTAACTTTACCGCACTTGTGTGGTAAAGATACTTTTTCGCACGATGAAATTACTTTTCTCACCTAAATTTACGTTGACCTAATTACCTAGTTTATTTTTAATTGTAGTCATTGTATAACAAATAATTATAAGTATTCTAAACTGTTATAACCAAAAATAAGATAACAGCTTTATTTGTGTATTTTAAAATTCTTTTTTACCTGTAAATCCACTAATGCAACTTGATTTCAATTAACCCTGTAGTACGTCACAAAGTCATAGTTTGACAGCTTGTGTTAGCTGATTAGTATGCACTTAGTAACTAATAAATATATATATATATATATATATATATATATATATATATATATATATATATATATATATATATATATATATATATATATATATATATATATATATATATATATATATATATATATATATATATATATATATATATATATATATATATATATATATATATATATATATATATATATATATATATATATATATATATATATATATATATATATATATATATATATATATATATATATATATATATATATATATATATATACCTATGAATAGGCTTAACATGGAGGTTAAGAAAATCTTATTTAAGTTTCTATCTGAAGCGTCAGATGATGTCTACGTAATGATGGATGCTGCACCCGTTTACGGTATAGTATACGTTTCTTGACGAGAAGAACTGATGGAACTCACCATAGATGGTACAGAGAGAAATATGATGTTTTATTAGTAAGAATATCAAATACAAAGACAATTATTGAAGGGAAGTTTGTTGTATGTGATCCTGGAGTTAAAATAAGCTGCACTGGTCTATTTCAAAATCTCAATCAACGACGGATCGTATTAGGTCAATCACATGACATACCCAGCAGTATAAATCATTTAACTCTCGTAGCAGCAAATTGTCGACAAGATAAAACTGTCTCTTCAAATGAAAATATGTAGATCAGTTTCCATGTCCACCAGAAAAACTACAGTCGCGGAACAAAATGAAATTAATGAATGAATCAGCAATACGCTACCATTTGTACTTTTATTTTTTTAATGTCTTAATAAAACAGAAATTCCTGGTTTGTATTTATCGTTCCTGTATAAAATAGTCAATATTGTGTCGTTATAATTTAGTTGATAATGTACACTGTGTCCCAGATTGCTTGTAATCACAGGGTTTCTCGGAAACCAGCAGAGATATAACTTTGCGGTTTTCGCGACCCTATGTCACTTTTTCGAGAAACTTTGAATGCCGCAAACAGAATTGTGCCACATCGTTTCGTTCCCGAGATACAGGGTGAAATAGAGCTTTTGCGCTTTTGGTGGTGGTATCATATTTCGGACACCCTATCAGATAGAGAAAAGGTAAAAACTGCTATGGATAGATATTTTTACGTACAATCCAGTGTTGTAGTCGCACAAATTTTTAGACAATCCGTTTTTGAGATATAGCCCAAACTTAGTATTTTTTAAATGGGACACCCTCTATTTTTTTATTCCAAAAAATTCGCCTTTTTTTTCTCTTTAAAGTGATGTATCACACTATGCACTTTTGACGTAAACTAAACCTTATAAACGCTATATTAAAAGAAAAACGTAAGTTGGCCATGGAAATATGGGTAGATATTAAAAGTGTCCAGAAGCAAAATTAAACAACATAAAAAATTAATAACCATTTTTTTACTATGAAATAAATAAACTTAATAATCTTGATAAACTTAACCGCAATACTAAACAAATTCTACATAACTAGAAAAACTATTCAAAATGGCCGCCCCCCTCACGAACACATAATTGGCACACAGTGCGAATTCTTCTTAGAGCATTCATCATTATTATAGGTTTATCTTCCAATGATCTAAATGCCTCAATGGTTGCATTTTGCAGCTGCTCCATCGTACTGACTGGATTCAGGTAAATTTTATTTTTTAAGTAAGACCAAACGAAAAAATCTAATATTGAGAGGTCTGGCGACCTAGCAGGCCACCTTACTGGTCCATTTGTACCAATCCAGCGATCGTGAAAATTTTCAAATAGAAATGGCCTTATAATTTGCGCATTGTGGGCAAGAGCACCGTCCTGCTAAAAGTAAATATTGTGCAGATTTGCTAGCGGCAAGTTATCCAATAAATCCGGTAGTATTTGATTTAAAATTGCTAGATATCTATCTGCTGTTAAATTATTATTGTAAATATGGAATGTAATCTTTGTTCCCAATATAAAGCAAGCGACGCTAAACCCAAACCTTCCTTGCTGCTGACGTTCTCTTGTTAAAAATTGGTTTTCTGTTTACCAGTGCCTATTATTATGCCTGTTAAAAATACCACTACAACTTATATAGGCTTCGTCGGACCATATAACCTTGCTACCGAAGTCAGGGTCATTTTGGGTTTTTTGAAGATACCAGTTACAAAAATTTAGACGCCTTTCTGCATCTCCAGGATGCAATTGTTGTACTACATTTACTTTATAAGGCTTATATTTATGTTTTCTTAATATCCTTTGCGTTTGTGATTTTGACAACCCCACTGTTTCCTGAATATGCCTACATGAATTCGCGTGATTGGCCTGAATACTTGCTAATACAACAATCTCATTGTTCTCGTGATTTCGTTTATTATATGTTTTAGCCCTGTGCTTTGAAAATGATCCATCATTAATTAAATTTAATTTAATTCGGCGAAAAATTGCCTTGTGTGGCTGAGGCCTTTCTGGATATCTACGATATAAAAAAAGCTTTTGGAAATAGTCCATAACTCAAAGTGGAATTGAAAAAAAAATTTGAAAGGAGGTTCATAATAATTTAAGCGCTTGGTGCTTACCTGTTAAAATATAAATCAGATGCTTGATCACTGTTTTCATGACATTCAATAAAACAAACCATCATATCATACTTATGACTATTTTCAAAATTATTCATTTCTTCTTAATATCTATTAATTTACCTGTTAGAATTATTGGTAACTCGTATGATAAGAGGATAAACACGGCAATATTTGATATATTTAAGAAACAAATAGTTTTGATTTTTGTTTCCATGCCATATTTCCATGGCCAACTTACGTTTTTCTTTTAATATTGCGTTTATAAGGCTTAGTGTACGTCAAAAGTGCATAGTGTGATACATGATTTTAAAGAGAAAAAAAAGGCAAATTTTTTGGAACCAAAAAATATAGGGTGTCCCATTTAAAAAATACTAAGTTTGAGCTATATCTCAAAAACGGTTTGTATAAAAAAAATTTGGACTACAGCACTGGACTCTACGTAAAAATATCTATCCATAGTAGTTTTTACCTTTTCTTTATCTGACAGGGTGTCCGAAATATGATACCACCCCCAAAAGCGCAAAATTTCTATTTCACTCTGTATCTCGGGAACGAAACAATCTGGCACAATTCTGTTTGCGGCATTCAAAGTTTCTCGAAAAATTGACACAGAGTCGCGAAAACCGCAAAGTTCTATCTTTGTTGGTTACCGAGAAACCCTGTGATTACAAGCAATCTGGGACACAGTGTACACGTGACTTAATAGTGCGGAAAAGTAACATTACTGCACTTGTTTGGTAAAATTATTGTACCATACGCTTTTTTAAAAATCAGAAATGTAAATTTAATACAAAAAAATTATGATTATTTACGTATTCTCATACATACAAATAGTTGTCTTCAATTTAGTAAGATTAAAGCGTAAAATCTTTGTTAAAATATTATTAATTGACGCTCGTAGGAACACGTTGTACCTCAACAAACAAATAAAAGTATGCTTTATTGCCGCAGGAAAATTGTTACAATTTTATGGAAAAGCGAAATTAACTTAAAAAAAAACAATGAAAGAAACGAAAATATTAATTGAAAAAAAATTATATTTTTCGATAGGTCAAAGCAAATACATAAATTGTAAATATACCCTAAAGCGGTCAATGAATCTAGGTGACTTTAACAATAAGGTAATAAACAATACATATGCGAGGTGAATAATTTCGATGACATTAAAATTAAAATTACGCGACCCTAAACTCTATTTTGATAACGTTATACTAGCAAAATAAGTGAAGTTAAACAAAAAGCGTACTGAACTGATATAGTAGTTAAAACGTATTAAAAAAAAGAAAATGTATAACTTTAATCTAATACATAACAAAATAATTAATTTTAAATGAAACAGTTCATTTCCCTATAAAATGATTTTCAAATTCTATGCTAGCAGCTGGAACATGACACCTAAAAAGATTTAAGTAAACAAACAAATAAAAATCATTTTAATGAGACATTATAAAAATTATCAACATAGTAAAAAGGTATTTCAATGAGGTATTCATTGGTTTTTTTTTTCGAAAGAGTGCAAACGTAGGGATAGTTTTTAAATATACTGGAAGATGATTGTGAGAAGTTTTGTGGCATTGTTGTAAATTGATGTTTTTATTAATTCTGTGGAAGGAATGGGAAGAAATATGTCATGCCTAGAGTTTCTGATAGGATATACGTGTTGTGGCCTTTCCAGTAAAGTGTTATATGTTTTTTCATCAAACAGACGGTTTCTAAAATAAATAATGCAGGAAGTGTTAATATCTCAGGTTTTTTTAAATAATATTGGCAGTGAGCTCTATTATTTAGACCAAACAAATAGCGAATTGGGAAGGCCATAGCGGAGATAGGATTCCAATAGAGAGAAATAAGTCTGGCAGAAGACACGTCCAGTCCCTTTGAAGCTGATTGAATGGCAAAGCAGGTGGTAGAAAGTTTTTAGTTAAGGTGTCAATATGCTTAGACCATTTTAGGTTGTTATTTATATTCAAACCCAGGAATATAACCCACTCAACGTATTTAATATTGCTGTTAAATAGCGGAAGTGGTTGTAAAGTCCCGTTATAAGATAAGGCCACCGTTTTATCCACATTGAAGCAAAGCAGATTGGAATCGGACCAAGCCTTAATCATAACAACTAACTCATGCGGAACCAGTCAAAAAATACAATTTTCCACACTGGTTACATAAATAACTATTTCAACACTGATGTTAAAAAAACTGTATACTTGCTTTACTTGTAATTAAAATAAGTTAATTGCTTTTTCAAATTTCTTTTAATTTACCACACACTTATGTTTCAAATATATTCGTGTTAAAAAAGTCTTTTAACAGGCGTGTCGTATAAAAGCCTTTCTAGTCAAGTTAACAGTGCTTTTTTGTTAATTTCATAGGTGGTAAGAGCAAAAAGTTTTTTTTACAATATTATCAAACTTGCTATTTTGTTTAATAACTCTGAAAAATGGTATTTTTTAGGACTAAATATCTATTTTATGAAACTCTAATATACCATTGGATGGCCTACTACCTTCCTTATCAAAAATATGAACTGAGGGTATATTGGTGTTACATTTAAAAACTCAACATTTTTAGCATTCAATATGTCTTTGGATAAATACGAAATTTATGGGAAATCTTTATTTTCATATTGTTTTTTGTATTATTTTTTTATTTCCTTTATAATAATATAATAAAACCAAAAATAATAAAATAAAACTAATTTATTACGATACGTAATTGAACATTACATTTATTTACCGCAGCGGGCTTTGTACTTACAAATAAATACTCATGTCATGCTTTCTCCTCCCTGTTATATTTTAAAAAATGTTATAAATTTGTTAAATAAAACTACCCAAGAAATAGTTAATTTTAAGAGATTTCCCTTATAAAAACAGAAAGTAGACATACAGTCTCGGTCTTATACAACTACTACCATGATTACCGTGTTTCTATTTATAGGAGCATCTTCAGACCTAACATTTAAAAGTTATATACTTATGGACATCACAAACACATATTTATATACTTTAGAATAATAATACTTTCCTCTAACGAGGAAAGCAGAATCACTTGTTCATTAAGTTCAAGGGTATAAGTAAGTAATCTCAGGAGCACAAAAAACGGCTATTTCGGCATTTTGCCAGCTGGTGATCTTAAAAAACTTTTTTATTTTAGATTTTAGAAAAGCGACTCATTTATACAAATTATACGAGGCAAAACTAAATTAAATCTTATTATATAATTATAAATAACTCTGTGGCAAAATTCAGCTTGTATAAGTCGGTAAGGAGTATTTGGCTTAAAAGCCTAGTTAATTTTCTACACATTAGTTTTTGATTCACGTCGATATCTCGATTCGTTTTAACTTTAGGACTTATTGAATAAGACATTGTGCTTTTTAAGGTTTCATTTTAATTAGATTTTAATTATGTGAGAATCAAAACTGCTATGAAAATAGTGACGTACCTCTGCTAGAATATGAACACACTCAACTTTATTTATTATTCGACGTTTTTATTCTCGTCATATTGTAAGTTTAAGAAATCATTAAACAATTTTAAACGGGTTTTGAGCAATGAAGACTGCCCTAAAATGTTAGCTCTTTTAGACGACGGACGAAAAAAAGTGACATTTAACATCAGTGCAGACAAAAGATCAACTTCACGAAATTCGAGACACTTAAGTAAATGGACTGTACGTCATCGGTCTCATGAAATTGGATTAAAGGCATGCAGATCAGTTACAGGTCCATGGTTTTTTAGACGTCTCCGGATTACTTAGATGTTCTCGGGTAGCAAGTCATCTAGTGATGTAAAGTCCTATTTACGGATGAATCTCGATTTTGCCTACACTATCTGGATGGCAGGGAGCGTGTGTGGAGGCGAACGGTGAAATTTTCGCCGAATGGATATTAGGTCACGCCTTAGTCATGGAGTAGGATCACTACCAGTACGGGCTGTTATAACAATGGAGGCTTGGGCTGAGATGGCTTTTGTGGCCAAAGAAGCACTAACAGCTTAAAATACATAAGTGATATTTTAGACGACCACGTTTTCCAATTTTCAAATTTTATAGGCGATTACTTCATTTTACTGCAAGATATTGCGAGTCCACATTCCGCTAAGTGTATCAAACAATGCCTTAAAGATGTTGGAATAGAAAAAATTAATAATTGGTCAGTAAGTTCTCCGAACGGCAATCCTATTGAGCATGTCTGGAACTACCCTGGTAGACATACAGGAAATCTGGGAATCGCTAATAAAAACCAACTTCGTGCCGGTCTTATAGAGGAGTGGAATAACATCCATCGGGAGTTTATTGTTTACGTAAGTTAGATTATCGATAACTATTGTTAGTTGTTGCATAATTAAACTATAATTAAAAAACACCTGATAAACGCAACGTTTTATTCAATAATTAATGACTTTAAAACAAATCGAGTTATCGACATGAATCAAAAGCTAATGTGTCAGGATTGAACTAAGCTTGCAAGCGGAACTCTTCTTATTGACTGTTAAGTGCTCCATTTTAAGACAGAGTATACTGGAATTAGATCACAAGGACATAATTTTGTTTCGTCTCTTGTAACATGTAGCAGAAAGAAGGCAAGAAACTACCATTAGTTGGGACATTTGTACCAGTACCAAAGTACACGAGAAACTGCAAAGGCCATTTCAGTTAAATTAAATTAATGTTTTATCTTTAAAGTCATGAATACATTGGTATACCATGATGGCGAAATTGTTGGACAAAACCATTTTACAATCTCCCTTATAGGGACGTAAAGGCTTTACTTTAGTTTTTCCTCATTTTTATTTTCATTGTTTAGTTCCTACATTAAGATTTATATTAAACACTGGACAATAAATGTATCAATTGTTTTTAAGTATCCAATTGTATTATTCTTTTCCCTATTCATTTGTAATTTTTGTAAATTTTATCTATCCTGCAACAGATTCTTACCAATGTCATTACATTTACTGAAACTTTACAAAAGATATACAAAATTCTTTTTCTTTAACTAATGCCGCTTTTTAAAATTGCTGTAGTTTGTTGGAGTTATAACTGTCACTTTTCACCTTTTCTTGCAATATATTTACTTTTAACCAAATAACAGGCACTTTATCAGTGCTGCCTAATCTAATTTTCTAGTTTCTACGTTGACATCTCTCAAAGTAACGATATATGTCTACGTTTTTGTGTTATGTGATATCTTATTTGAAAGTTATTTACACCGTAAGTACGTAGACCGAATTTGATTTCATTCCATCAACTCGTTTGAAGATGGAAGCTCTTAAAATTAAGAAATTTATTCAAATTAATAATTTGATTTCCATACTTCCTAATTTATAATGTTGCAGACTTTTTATTGAAAATATACTTGGAATACTTGGAAATATCCTAATATGTCGAAAATTCTTATTGTTATGAATAAACTATCTCAACATAGTACCTGCAATAAGCAATTAGTTTTATTTACAAGGTTACCAGCACGATTGACAGTGTTGTCAGTTCTGAAGTATAAATATAAAAATTTTTTACTCCCAAAATGTTGTCACAGAAGCAAAGAATTGAAATACTTATGATGTATGGCTGGGGGACCGCACAAGGCATCTCAATGAAATATGTGCGCTTTTCAATGCTACGTACCCAGAATGCCAACAAATTTCCAAATCGCAATTCTAAAAAAATTCCGGATTTGTAACAGATCTACCTAAGGCAGGCAGGCAGGCAGGCAGGCCAAAAATTGACGATGATCTAAAACTCGACATTCTGCTAACGTATAGCAAAGATCCCAATTCTTCAACCCGGCAAAAAGCAGTAAGTTTAAATATTAGCTACCCTTCTACTGAAAATATTCTGCACAGGGAAAATATCATCTTTACATGATTAAACTAATTCATGACCTCAATGAAGACGACTACGACCGTAGAATCCAATTTTGTGAAATCGTGCAGGAATGATGCAACTTGGACCCGATATTTTGTTTTCTGATGAAGCAATGTTTTCCTAAATGACGATGTGAACCGTTAAAATTGCAGATGTTGGTCTACAGAAAATCCCGATTTAAGTTGCCCATACTTAATATTAATTCAACGTATCGGCTGGCATATTTCGGAACACTATTATTGGTCCTTATTATTTTGACACTAATCTGACTAGGGCGATTTATCTGGATTTTTTTGCAAATGGTCTTAATCTCCGAATGATCTCAACCTTATCCAGGTAACGAACCTGGTACACCAGCTGAACACATGCTGTTTCAATAAGATGGGGCACCACCTCATTGCGTGGCACCTGTTAGGGAATATCTCAATGAATTATTTCCTAACAGGTAGGTTGCACGATGTGGTCAAAATCAATGGCCTTTAAGGTCACCTGACCTAACCCCCTTGAATTCAACATCTTAAGATTAAAGCTTTAAAGGAACGAGTAAGGGTAGAAATGCGATGAATTTTAGACGCATTTGTTACGAACGTTTAACACGAATTTATACGTAGATTAGGATACTGTCATATAGTCTAAGGCTCACAATGTCAGCATTTTTTGAAATAAATATTTGTCGAACTGTTTTATAATTTGTTAATAAAAATCACTTGTTACCTAAAATCTTTTTTACGACATTTATGCGTTTTAAGAAAAACATAAAAACATGACAAAATCATATTAGTGACATATTTATGACTATTTCTTTGTAGGAAATTTAAAAAATCAGGGAAATTATAAATTAAAAAGTATAGAAAACAAAATATTAATTTTAATACATTTCTAGATTTTAAGAACTGCCATCTTCAAAGGAGTTGACGGAATGACATCAAATTTGGTGAGCCTGTGTTAAGATCGGTTTCCACGTGTGATGTAGACCATAACCCGCATTTCTATTGACACTTTTTGTAGGTTTAAATACTTCAATAGAGATTCTGAGAGCTTAGAATGACTATTGCACTAAAGATATTACGCGTTCAATTAAAAGATATAGTAATCCAACTCCGCCCAACCAGAATGATAAGGAGCCCCCGTTAGGCAATGTTGTTCTTCCTTACATACATGGCACTACAAACAAAATAATAAGAATATTGGGCAATGCTTGCGATCACCGAAAGGTATTGTACCTTTCCAAACAGAAGGAGTATATAAAATTCCTTGCTCCTGTAGAGAAACAAGACGCCTAAATCAATTAGACTTAAGAAACATGAACGTTCTATTAAAAAGACATAAATTGTTCAGTCTTCTGAACACACTGGCCATATAATAAATGTAAAGGAAACCAAGGTTCTAGCATCCGTTTCAGGTTTTTATAAACGAAGAATTAGAGAATCTATTGAATTATTTAAACATACAAAAAATTTTTAATAGAAATACGGGTTACGGTCTACATGACACGTTGAAATCGATCTTTACACAGGCTCACGGCTCGGCAAGCGGGTATAAAAGCCCGTCCGAATCTCTTCGAGCTCATTCAGTGTTAAAATCTCGTCGAGTAAAGATCTCTGAAGATGCCTCGTGCAATTTAAGGTGAAAGGTCCGATAGTAATTCCAATTTGACATGGTCTAATCACAAGAACCATGATTTCTTAATTGACTAGAGCCGTGAAAGCTTCCGTTCTATGGTGAACGTACTTGGAGTCAAAATACCTTTCAACAGAGGTATCACATAATTCATGTTGCCATTTGAAAATATGGGAAATTTTAAAACCAATTCGACCTACTTTTTGTTTTTTTTTTAATATGGTTTCTTTCCGGTATATTTTGAAGTTTCCTCACTATATTGCTACACCGTAAGTAAACATTTCAAAACACAGTCTCTTTGATCATACAGGTTTCGTAACAGACTAACCTGACTATGTGTGTTCTCTCGAGGGCATTGTATTTTAATTGACAAAAGTATACGGTTTAATATAATCTTCTTGTTCTTCTTGCTGGCTTTTCTATATTTAAATTAAAAAGTTAGTTAGTGGAAAGCGCTATTCTATAATATTGTGCTGTTATCTGTTGTTATCTAATGTTAATTATAACTACACTCCTACACAACCTATGAATTTTCAGCTAAATTGTGGCATTTACTTTGACTTTATAGACACAAAAACATTTTAAGCTATGCTATGCAGCATCGCTATTTCTACTTTTGCCAAAATAAGCATATTTGTAATATGTGCTCTTTCATAACAAAAAAAAAACAAATGATACAAACCGAATTTTCCAGAGATTTTACATTTATCCACAGCAATTTTCCTTGACCGTTCCTGGCATCCCATCCAATATCGAGCACACTCGTGGATTTCCCACATTTAGTGCCATTGTCAGCTTTCCTGAAATCGAAAATTTCGGGATTGCCTATTTTTCGTCATTGCTCGATTCCGGACCGTTGTTACAATTTTTACATCGCACATAACTTTATTTCTTTATCTTTTATTTTTCTTTTTATGCTGATTCCACCAGAATTCACTGTGGTGTGAATTTTACTCCTGTTGGAGCCGTATCATAGAACTTGGCCTGAATTTTTAGTGCACTAGCTATATAACTGGCTTTGTTTTATCGTTACGCCATACATTTTTATTTTAGAGTAAAGCCAGCCATCGAAATTTAAATATATTATTATTGCTTGTATCCAATTCACGTTTTATCGATGAATATATTTTATTTCCAGTTTGATATTGTTTTATGGACATCCTACATTTAGCTTTTTGTGCTTTTATTCAGCTGCATAAGTAAGATACTATTGATTTAAAAATTTTAGGATCGTAAGTTTGCCGTTAAGTGTAACCTTAACTAAAAAAACAAAATCTTGGGACTTTTTCATTTGTCTCTTTTTTGTAATCTTCTTCTCTTTAATACTTAAAGATTTTAATATTATTTGTTATAAATTTTTGGTATTTATGAGTATTTTATATTGTATAAATATATTATATTACTGTATACCAGGTGACAACGAAATCATTGGCCTAGGCATAATTCAGCTCCTTTTTAAGTTAGAGTTTTGATATTTGGATTAAATATATAGGTAGGTCCGGTGTAACCACCTAGGTCGAGAATTTTAAAGGGAACCCTGTATATATTTTTACGCCATGCGATAGCGCGAAAAAGTCCCTTTTCAATGACATTACAAGTAGTCAAAAATGTTGATCTATCTCCAATTAGGATGCGGTTTAGTAGTTCTTTCATATCATATTCTTTCTCTTTTTTATTTTATCGAAAATTCTAAACAGAAAATGGTAATTTTGTTAAATTAACATCAAATTATAAGTCAGTATCTAAAGATAAATGCCTGATCCACTATAATTTTTGTTGTTTTTTCCAAGTAAAAAATCCTAAAAATAATTTTCCCCGTATTCACTAAAAAGGCTTAAGCGATTGACCAGGTCTAGTTGCCATGGTACTTAAAACTCTTAGTTCGCCAGTTATGTTTCGCTTATGTCTCTGTCATTTTGTAATTGTGTCATTTAGAAAAATTATTTGTTCAACTGTCAAGTTAGACCTGGTCTAAATTTAAATCTCTTTAGTGAATACGGATGTGAATGTTTTTTTAACTATTTAGGTTTCATTTATTTAATTTTAAACAATTTTTCTATTTCCAACAACTACATCAAATAAACTGGGATTTAAAAAAAACTCATTCTGACACACACTTACTGACCTCCTTGTTGCTGACAAAATTGATTTCTGTTGACATTTTTTTAAATCTCTAAAGGTCTCTAGAGATGTACACTTTTTCTTTGAGAAAACCCAATATAGAGAAATCCATTGGGGTCAAGTAGGGCGACCTGGCTGTTCGCCGGATTAGATCATTAGTACACAACCAATTCTCCCCAAATCGCTCACTGGGGTAGTTCGTTGCAGCTCTTCAATAATGGGCTGGAGATCTTGTTGAAAGACCATTCCATTATTTATACCTAAATGCAAGTTTTCCGAAAAATGATCAATATGGTTTTGAATAACTCCCAAATACATTTCATCATTCAATGGTCTGTGAAAAAGAATCGGAATGATGACGGACCAAATAATCACTCCGCTCTTGAACAGCACCTTCTTTCACCAGTCGTTAATTTTCTCTATCCCAATAGCGTGTGTTTTGTTTAGTCCAAACACTGGAACCTGTGGTGGAAGATAGACCAAAATACAAGAGTTCTAACCACACTACACCACAAATTGTTGCGTTCTGGGCGCGCGTTTCGCTAACCAAGTTAGCATCATCAGTAGATGATATAAACTATATAAGTAGTGTGGTTAGAACTCTTGAATTTTGATCTGTGTTTTGTTTGTTGAACATACCGAGATTGGTAAATCTAAATTCATCTGAAAAGAATATTTGATGGTGGAATACTCTATCAACATTATAATTTTCCAAAAACAAATTACAATAAATTAAGCGCCTCTCAAAATAATTTTTTTAAAAGTGATGGTAAATTTAAACACACTTAAAATCGTGGTTCTTTAAAATTTTCCTAGTACTTTCACGAGAGATATTGCACTGATAGCCGAACTCTTGAAAGGAAGCAGTTCAACAAAGTTAAAATATTTTTCTCATCTTCTTCGCATACTAGTATACATATACTATACTATGAAAGCATTTTCATCTGCATTATTTTCATTTTTCAAGTGCTGAACTAACCATGGAAAATAATTGCTCGAATGAGCGCACAGTGATTCAAAGTGTGTTTCTAAGATGACAAAAATAAGGCAACCACTTAAACAGCATCTCTCACAACTATTATTGTGAGTTTTAGTTTATAATAAAGGGTTTTTAGAATGATTATTGGTACGGGGTGTGGTAGGTTTTTTTTCGTATTTTCGTACTTACGTATAAACTCTATTTTATTGAACAAAAAAATTATTAGTGGATTTTTAATATCTCAATCACTGTTCATAATAATGTATCGACTTAGTTGTACCTTAAATAATCTTAATGTAAAATATATAATATATACAAAATATATAAAAAGCACTCGAAAAAACATATAAACTAAGTACATACTACTTAGAATCTGATTCTTCCAGATCATTATTATCTGTATCAATATCGGGAGATTTCAGTAGGAGAATAACATCTTTGTTGAAAATGCCCTTTCGCCTTGGTGGCAAATATCTTATACTAGAAATCACAGGGTCAGAGGATACCAAAAGAATATTCAAGAGATCTTGATTTGTACAAATTCTGGAGATTTTACGGGTGTTGTGCTCCCTATAATATTTCACTTCTTTATGACGCGATTCTTGTGCATCCTCTGACAACTGGCCAATCGGTAACATAAAAGAATTCATTACAACTTGGCTATGGATTAAGATTTTGTGAACAGTTGGGGGCATTGGGTACCATTTGGATAAACTAACATACATTTTTGCTGTTTGAAATGCATATTTTCCAAATTTGGTTGAATCTATTTCATAACAACAACTTAAAAGAACACTAAAATGATTAATTAAAATTTTGTCTATCCCTGTCATGCTGGATGCCAAGTCAGGATTTCGGAAAATTCGTCTAGCTGTATTGCCGTGATTCGTGTTCCCAAAACCTGGCTTGGGTGAATCTACTAATGAGACCTTTTTTTCACGAAATTCGCATATATCGTTTCGCACTTGATAAGTTTTAAAATCTAATCTATAGGCTATATGTAACAGACACTCGAAAAAGCGAATGCAGCCATGTAAAGATGATAAACCAAGATTGAGAGCTTCTACATTACATGGACGTGATTCAACTGATTCAATGTTATTAATCTCTTCGGCCCAGCACTACATATATAGCAATTTTGAGTCGAGGAACTTGACATTAGATAGTTACACACTTTTCCCTCAACCATGGTTTTGAACAACTGGTGATTGACGGAAAATTGTCTTCTATTAAAACATATTTTTGTAGGTAAAAGTTCTTGAATTTGGGCTTTATATGAGAGAATTTATTCTTTTATACACTATTTTTAAAATGGTATCGCTTTCATTGCAATCAAAAGTCGAATCAATAACTTCTTGCTGGACTTCCACGATTCGTTTCACGATATGATCTAATAACGACTGCAACCCTATTTCTGCTGATCTTTCAGTAGCCACGATAGTATTTGGAGGAGGGTAGTATTTCGTTTTGGCTGCAATAAGCTGATGTTTAATAACTTGGATATAGTTTTTTAAATCCTTTTCTTTTTGCCGACATTCGTAATCCGATGTACTGGCTACGAGTAAGTTTGAGAGCAACGAATAGTGCTAGAGCCTCATCAGCCGTATAGGGTACATAACATCATTATTGGTCATCAATTTCTTTAACCGCGTTGCTTTGTTGGGCGAATACGTTATTTTATGTAAAATAGCTGCGACATCTTTTTTGCCATAGGAATTGAATTTCATTTCAGTGGCCAAAGACAGCTCTTGAAAGTTCAGTTTACACAACTTTTAAACTCTAGGTTTTTGTGTGCGATCGCCTGCTTCTAAAAACGGAATTTTTGAGTGATCACGAATTTTCAATTCAGAATTTCGAGAAGCCGTGCCTATAGAAAAAATCAGGTTTGTCTGGAGCCATTCGTTATTTTTCTTTTTAAATTCAAGTAAAAATCTTCGAGTCTCTTTTAATTTTCTTAAAAGAACAACAGAGAAAGTTTTGATAACACCCTGTATATGTTTTATGTCGTCATCATTAATATTCTCTCTTCTTGTTATGTTTACCACATGCTGAGACAAATAGGACAGCGAAACACTCGAGGATGCACAAACTGAATAATATTAAGCAGAATCAGTAACAATAAGCAACTTAAAAACGCTAGCTTTCTAATGATGAGAATTTTCAAAGTAAAGAAATATTTGCTTGCTTAAGGAAAGTTATATATTCATAAAAAACATTTAAGGAGCTATTTCACGGCCAAAGACAAATCTTTTCAAAAAAAACATACCTTCAACAATATCTTCCATTATCCAAAAACTAATTTTCCACGTTTAAACACTTCAAAATGACAGCTAAACTAATGACAACTATACTCAACTTAATGCGCGTGTTTACAGCCGTCCAAGGCTACTAAGATTTTCAATCATAAAAAATACTACTGAACGAAATTTTCTTTTATTGTCATCTTAGAAATACATGTTGAATCACTGTGGAGGATTTGTGAATCTTTCTTGACGATTGACGTTTCTAATAATAACCAATTACCAATTGTCTCTACAATCTGTTGCCGAAGCCTACTTTTATAAATAAAAAGACCTTCCTTTTGCTTATCTGTATACCTACTTTTTATTAAAACAAAAATAGTTGCAAAAATGTGAAAATAAGTACTAAAAAATCAATATCATAGCATTCGTGCTACAAAAGGTTTAATTATTTTATGCAAACGTAGGAATTTATTTATAATGAAAATGACATCAATGAATGATATAAGTTTTTACTTGGAAATACACACAAAAGGTGTAATGTGTCAGAGATTTATCTGTAGATACTGTCTTAAACTTTATTGTTAATTTATTATTCTTATCTATTAAAATTTTCGAAAAAATTCAAAAGAAAAAATGTCATTTGAAAGAACTGCTCGTACGTATCCTAATAAAAGATGAATCCAAATGTTGGCATGTTTCATCAAAAAATAATCAAAATGATTCTTTTATTTGCCGTTTTATTAGGTTACTTGACAAAAACTCGATTGGAGACGTCACAGTGCCACAATATTGATTTTAGAATCAGCGCCGCCATTTTGAAAACAAATGTGTGTTCTTGTGATATCGGTAACAAGGCAATTTTTTGCGCTATCGCAAAAATATATACAGGGTTCTCTTTAAAATTCTCGACCTAGGTCGACTTAAGAGATATTAAATTGTTTTTCCACGGAATGTATGGATCCTAAAGCCCTATATCTTTGATCCAAATATCAGAGCTCCAATTTAAAGAGCAGCTAAGTGACGCCTTGTCCAACGATTTCGTTGTTTCTAGATCTATTATATTTTAATATTATTTGTGTTATAGCTAATCTGTTCCATAGTAAAACATTATATGTCTTTTTCAAAGTTAATGATTATAAAAACTCTGACTTGCATAAAAATCTGTGTGTTTTCTTCACCTGGTTTCGATTTCTATAAGTCAGATTGGGAAACTAGTCATAGGGGAGCAGGTATTCTTTTTATTTCACAATTAAAGACTGAGAAAATGAATTGATTTGAATGATTTATCTTTATAAACAGATCATATTAAAAATTTTGTGTTACATCCAGCTTTATATATTAAAATATTCTGTGTTTATAATTTTAATGTCAATAGTAATCTTATTTTTTGAGTAAGTTATATGAATTAACAGAACTTCTTAGAGAATCCACACGTATTTCTGTTCATGGTACAGCCATTCTTCGCGATTCTGTTTTTGTATCCAATAAGGATGAGTTAAAAACTCAGGAATTATAAATGCTGAACATATATCGGATCAATTTAGCGTATTTTGGAAAAATCCCTTGAAAAGTCTATATTTAGGAAACAGTTTGTAAATTACTATGAACTTTTTTAAAGTGGTTCAGTTTATTTTGGGAGTACTGATATTGACCAACATTTTCCAATTTTTATTAATCTTTTACTCAACGTTTTCAATGAGCTTTATAGTTTATGACAGATCTCTAGTAAAGCTAATTTTTTTTTATATATAAATGAATTAAATTATGTTAGTTTTATTATTTATTAATTTTTAAATAATATTAATTTAACAAAGGATTTAAAAAGAGGTCTGTTTTACACTGATACAATGTATACTGTGGCCAGTGGTATCGGTTTACAAAATGAAACACTCCTTTTTGTCACTGAGAAAAGGTGGTGATAATTGTAATGGTATTTAATTGTATTTTTTCTTTGACAAATAAATGCTGTTTGAAGTATTTTTCTCAAATTTCTCGAGTATCGAGATAAAAGTTTCAAATCTAGTATATTTTATAATCAGCAAGAAGAGAGACATTCGATGGACATATATTATATAGGGTGTTCCATTAAAATTAGCCCAGTTGATATTCATTGGTTATTTTTCCCATCGTCTTTTGTATTTTTTTATAATTCTAACGATTCTCGTTAGACCCAAAAACTTTTATAGTTTTAAGTTTTTTGACAACTCATATAATAAAGTCTCTCAGTACATACATATCGGTATTAACATACAAAAAGTTCAGCGAAAATGTTTAAATTCGTATGTTTTAAAAGTGATGGTACCTGTCAAAATCAGGGTTTTCCGCATGAAAATTCCTCACTGAAAATCCGGCTTATATATTTTACTATTCTTACCGTTTCTAAGCTTCTGGATGGTCGAGATTGCTGAAATCTTTTATGACTATTAGGTTTTTGCATTTCGGGGATCATACCTTGCTCAACCTACCTGCTCCCAAAACTAATGTTCAGAATTTTTCCTCTTTCTAAAGAACATACTTATTATATTACTCAAAATCTAATTAAGATATATTTAATGTCACTAAAAATTCTATTTCTCCCATAGTTAAGCATTTCCTTTTTTTCTCAACTGTTTCTTTTGTTAAGTTTTAATTTTGTAATTATTGCTGCTAATATCACTTTATATATAGTTCGTTTTAATTTTTTTCTGTAAGTTTTTTATATACATGTTCATTTATATTTTGTAGTAAGTATTTTATTTTTTAACACCTGTCTTGCAAATTGATTTTTTAAACCTTTAAAACAAGTATTGTAAAAATAAAAATTAAAAAAGAAATAAAAACTAAAGTTTTTGTGGTTTTCCCTTTAATGCTGGTTTTCTAATAATCATGTTTAAACTAAAATTGCCTATTAATAGTAAAATATTCCCTGTATCCCTAGTTTTATTTAAAGTACCCCAAGAGACTTCTGCGTTTTTCGATATACACTGCTGATATTTTAAAAAGTGTAAAATATTGTAACATTTACGCATACGCTATTGAAAATTTGTCTTTACGTCAAAAGTAAATTTTTAATCCCACAATATATAACTTAGTTATATTTTCCAACAGAAATAGAAATGTATTCTCCAATGACTTGGGTATCTAATTATATAACAAATTATAATAAACGATAAATCATTAAAAAATCATGGTTCTCGGGTTTAGACCGTGTCAAACTGGAATTACTTTCCGATGTTTCGCCTTTGACTGCAAGAGGCAACTTCATTGCCAAAACTCAAAACACTGCATGTGCTCCAATGTGGAGAGTTCAGATGTGTCCCCCGACGTGTAATCCACCGTGATAATTGGTTTCCACACACACTTTCCAGGGTGCTCGGTAATTTCAATAGATTCTCTATTTTTTTTTCTTTATAATAACCCAAGGCCTTTGCACGAAACTTGGTATTTTTACAATTTTCGTTTCAGCGACAGCGAATTGAACTTTTTGTTACTTACTTATACATCTTTCATGTTCCTTAAGTCTAGTAACCACAGATAGTCAAGTTTCACCTCTTTGCCGATGCAATTGAAGATCTTTCAGAAGGCATTTCTGTGAATGGAGAACATATCAACAATATCCGATACGCTGATGACACCATTCTTTTGGCAGACACCTTTGAGGGTATGCAGGCACTATTGCAGCGATTGACAGAACATGGTAGTAAATACGGTCTCAACTTAAATGCGTCAAAAACCAAATACATGATTATTAGTAAAAATAATCATGTCAATTAACGATTAGTCATTAATAACAAGACGATACAGACAGTAGACCATATTGCATACTTAGGATGCTTGTTAAAACAATGACTGGGACCATTCAAGAGAAATTCGTCAGAGGATAGAGAAAGCAAGATCAGTCTTTCTTAGAATGAGGTCAGTGTTAAGCAGCAATTCTCTCAGCCTCCAACTGCGGAGAAGAATTGTAAGCTGTTATGTGTGTTCGGTGTTACTGTATGGTGTTGAATCTTGGACACTAACGGAGGCTACTTGCAGAAGAGTTGAAGCGTTTGAAATGTGGGTGTACCGCCGCATCCTTAAAATCATTTGGGTAGATCATATCACCAATGAAGAGGTAATAAGAAGAATGGGCCTTCAATCAACAGAAATACTGAAAACTATCAAGAAAAGGAAGCTCTCCTATTTTGGCCATATCATGCGAGGAGAGAAATATGCTTTATTACAGCTCATCATGCAAGGCAAAATTAAGGGGAGAAGAGAACCAGGTAGAAGGCGCACCTCATGGCTGAATAATTATAGGCAGTGGTTTGGAATGACATAAATTGAATTGTTCCGGGCAGCTGTGAACAGGGTAACCATGGCAATGATAATTGCCAACGTTCGCTGAGCGGATACGGCTCCAGGAAGAAGAAGATCAGTACTTGATACTCAACCATCAAGTAGTATAGTTTTACCAGGGTTTTATCCAGGGTACCAAAAATAAAATTGCAAGAATTCTGCAGTCATCCAACAATCGTACAAGCTTTAATACACACAAAAAACAGAGCAAAGCCTAAGGTCGCCGAAAGTGTAATTCCTTTGCCAAAAATGTAATTTCTTTGCAATCAGACAGAGTTTATAAAATTCCTTGTTCCAGCGGTAAAATGTGTGTATGTGAAACTGGAGGTATGTGTTAACTAGACGTAAAGAACAAGATGTATAAGTACGAAATACGAAGATACGAGATAAATATAAAAGATACTAAGGTCCTCGGTCTCGGATTATTGTAAATGGAAAATCAGAAAATCTAATAAAATTGTCAAGCACATCACGCGTGGAAACCAATCACCATAGCAGGTTATGCGTCGGTGGGCACAGGTCGGGTATAAATACCAACTCTGCTCGTCGGAGCTCATTCAGTATTTTGATCTTTGCAGTTGTTACAATTTCCTAATTAACTCCATCCGGGAAAGTTTTCGTACTAATTTATAAACCATATTAATAGCTTACTACCCCACTATTACCTATTTTTGATACTATTATAGGGAAATACACCTGGTAAAACTACAAAAATGCTTTGTGATACACTAGTCCTATCACTTTTTGGGTATGGTGGGGTTGTCTATGGCAACTATGTAAGTATTTTTGAAAAAAGACGAATTTAAAAAGTACATAATACCTTTTATAGGTATATCTTTGCATATCACATAGTAATTGGTTAAATATAAGAAATAGAAGTATATTTTTTTTTAAGTTTTGCGAATCGAATTCTGATTACTAAAAACCCACCCTATCAACACAGTAAATTCTCACGACGTCCGTCGACTTCACTATCGTAGGGTTCACGTCAGATCCCGGGCTTTATTTTACATTCCTCGACATCGGACCGCTATGTTTCAGAAGAGCTTTTTATATTATTTTCGTCCTACAATTTGAATACTAATTCGTTTAAAGTCAAATTAAAACAGGCATTTTTAACTCACTCGTTGGTTTCAGTTATTTATTAGGTAAAGTAATTTTATTATTATTGTGTAGGTTTATTGTTACGTTATCTTTAGTTAGTATATTTTCGAAACCTATTAAATACCATTATATTTAAATACTTTGATATCTTAGCGGTTAAGTGTAAGAATAGTCGTATACTTAGAACTACAAACTTTATAATGTGCAAAGAAAAGTCGATTTATTATTATTATTATTTATTAATCATAATTACGAAACAAACTTTAGTAATCTTTTGGAATCGTATACAGTATCAGATTTAAATAGCAACCTTAAGTTTTGTGTTATCATAAACTGTATTATAAAATTAAAAAAGTTACGGGAATATTGTTCCCTAAAATGGAAAGAATCAGGCCCAAATTATTGGTAACAATTTGTTTGCCTCGATCCTGCCCAAAAGTGAGAGGCGTTATCATCACATGAGCTAAAATAAAATGCTAAACAAGTTATGTTTCTTTTAATCTAACCCTACTAGAAATCGTTATTTTATCACAGTAAAACACTACAACCTAATTTATTTTAAAATACCAGTTAAACCGTTTTAAGGATATTCTTGATTAAATATTCCACTGATTCGGTAAAAAAACGTTTAGTTTTATTTTACAGAATTGTTTTACCATTTTGTAAACTCATTTATTTATAATGTACGGGGAAAATATTAAACATTTTCATTGCATAATGCAAAGACTGATAATACTTTGATTTGACGATCCATCCAATGTAAAATAAATTAATATCTAAATGAATCCTAACTTTGTATTCTATTCCATAAAGGGACAGGGGCGACGATGGTGGCCTTGCAGAACACCCCAAGATGCCAGTCCGCATCGTACTGCCTCAGATCGGCTGGTAAAATTTGTTTATGGACAAGCATAACTTGTATTGTATTTCTAAACAAGGAAATGCTTCTGGCCACTATATATTGTTGCCTGTCTTCTAATTAAACCGCAGCACGAGCAGTTAATGTGGTTAATTTTTTGTATTTGATGGACTGAATATTAGAAGTATAATTGGTTTTTGATAATAGTTAACTAATCTGATACTAAATAATGCTTTAAATATGGGTATACAAAGATTTCAATTCTGATTAATGCGAGTTAAATGATCATGTGATACGAATGAATAGAAATGTTTTATTTTGATCATGTAGATTAAATAACATAATGAATAAGGGTTTCGAATATGAAGAATATTATTGTCACCATTTAAAAGGTAAGTAGGACGAATTCGATGTTTATGAGATAACGTTTAGTTAAAGAATTTTGTCATCTTAAGAATATTAAGGTTTGAAGTACACGATTCAACTAATGAATAGCAGGTGCTTCCAAAACTCTTTTATTTTTAAATATATTATTATGACCTGTATCAAATTTTTTCTAGCTTCAAATTGTTTTTATGGATAATTTAGCTTTTTATGCTTTTATTTAAATCCACATGTAAACAAACTAAAAATTTTAAATTTTAAGGTTTCCTTTTAAACTCTATTTACAGTATCTGCGAAATTGATGCCCTAGTAGGTAGACAGAATTAGTGGTGTTCTAGAAATAAAAACTACCAGCTCCATAGCATCCTATCAACAACAAGGCTTTAATAACTTACGGTCTTGAAGCCTGTATTTAACGCCAAGTTAATTACATAAATGGAGTGGACCTAAATTCCATAGCAATCTAATAGATGCTGCGGCTACACCATAAGATTTACTTTATGAACTCAATATACATAAAACTTTCTCCATTGTTCCTCTAAGCCAATAAAAACATTTTTTTATGCAACTTGAAATTATACGTACTGTTCTGTATTCACGAATTTAAGTATTAAACACCTAAGCAAATAGAAACGTGTTGCAGCAACATTTCGTTGCTTGCAAACCTATGTTTACGTAAATACTTTTCTTAGCCTATTACAAGAAAAATCTACTCCCTAACGCTCAATTTATGCATTTCCCAAAAAAGAAATGTATGTTCGACATATAAATTGCAAAATATCTCGAAAATAGTTTGCGTTAGTAAGTTAAGTACTTAAATTAAGGGTAGTCAACTTCTTGTTAAGCTTTGTCTGTTTTTTTCATAGATTCGTTTCTGCCCAAATTTATGGAGTCATTTTTCAAAAAAATAGTTTTTGGCCTTACAAATCACAAAGTTTTATCTTAGAAGCTTAGGGTCTCGGTTCATGGGAGCTTTTCTTCTTATTTTTATAAAATGAATATGACCTTTTAAGGATTTACGTTTAAATTTTAATCACTATGTATACGGATAGTAATGCTAAAGGTCTGTTATTTTTCGGATCTTGTTAATTTTTTACCGCCCTAGTGAAAGGGAAAAACTGTTCGTGAAAAAATCACTCTTGCAGATTTTTCAGATCTTTAAGTTTCAAGATCCCTAGATGTCGAAAACAGGTTTTCTTGACTCCGTCGGTCTGTCGATTGACTTTAAATTTTGGTCAAAAATTAAGAGAGTCACATAGGGATGACCTGGTAAAATTTTGGTAAAAATCCAATGTAGAGAAACAAAATGGCGGCCTAATAAAATGCTAAAAATAATTACTATAAAATATTTATCTAATTTACCTTAAATTTTTCACAAAAATCAAATAGTACCTAGTAATCAAGTAGTAAAATTCTGATACGAATCTAAGATGACGGCTTAACAAAATATTTAAAAATTCAGCCTGAAAAACTACCTAACAGATTGATTTGAACTTTTAAGTAAGTAAGTAAAATAATCGCCTTACAGATTTTACACTCTTCACATCTTCACGATTTAGATGTCAAAATATGTTTTTCTCAATGTCATCAGTCTGACTTGACTAAAATTATGGTCAAAAATTAAGGGTCATATGGGGATAACCTTGTAATATTTTGGTGAAAGCGAAATGTTAAAAAAATGATTACTAATCCAAAACTAATTACGCAGGCCTGCGTTTAAGTAATTTATAAAATGTGAATCGAATTTTTAAACTCTTATTGGGTATCTAAGCAATATCACGTAAGGTTTTTAAACAAAATACTACAACAATATAAAAAATAAGAATATTATATATATATATATATATATATATATATATATATATGTATATGTATATATATTTAGGATAAACAAGAAAAATAATAAAACCAACCAATGAAGTAATAAAACCGCAAAAGTATTGATAATATAACATTCATTAGTCCTTTAATTTTCTTGGAAAATCTTTCTCTTTTTCCGGAAAAGTTTCTTTTTATTGTTGTTCGTTTATATTCTACTGTAGGACGGTCCCAAGAGTAGTCGGCCATTATTTTAACATCCCAACGCCCTTGATATCGCCTTTCCATTTTTTGATCTCTTGGTGAGGCGCTCTCCTTGCTCTTCACTGACATCACCGAGGTTAACCGGAGAATAGTCAAGTTGAGCATGTAGAAAGTTAATTTTTGTGCTCATATTACAGCCTAGCTTCCTAAATTTATCCAACATTTTTTAGCAATAATTTTTAATCCTGGATCTCTAAAATTTCTTAGAAACCTATTTATAACTTCTTTTAAAGCTATCTATGCTTATTTTTTCTCTTCCATTTCATTACTTTTGATAACCGTCTTGTTTACGGCCTGACAAAATGCTTTCTTTTAGTTTAGCTTTAGAAAGGCCCGGTAATGTTTCACACAAGTACTTGAAGCGACCATCATTTTTATCTAGAGCGTTGACAAATTGTTTCTTCAGTTCTAATTTTATAGGAAGAGGGGGTAATAAAAATTTTTTACGGGCACTAGGCTTCCCCGAATCACATTTTTGGAGATTGGTGGTTATCTCTTGTTCTACTGTCCCACTTACATAAGAAACCTGGGTATTTGTTATATTCGGATTGTTCTCTTTGACGAGTCTATAGAAAGCCTCCACTCGGTAGGTTTGTATTCAGAATTCATAGATTACTATATCAGATACGTTTTCACAATATACAAGTGAACCAGCTGCTGCGAAGTAATCGACAAATTCATCGTCACGATTTCTATACCAATAAAATGTAATTCCTTGGGCAAGTAATTTTTTTAACCTGGATCCTAAAATCTCAGTCCTAAATCTTTGACTAAGTCATTCAGTTCTAATTGAGAAAGTAGCTGCGGTTCACTGGTTCTTAAGGTAAAAGCTTCAAAAATGTCAGAATCTGCACCTGTTGAAGATTCAAATTCGACATTAGACTGCAATACTTTAGATGGAATAGATACCAGTATATCATGTGGAACTGGTCGAGTGGCTGACAGATGATTGGGATAGTTAATATACTTTAGAGATTTTGTGTTAAAGTCTTTAATATAACAAAGACAAAAATAGCAGTTCTCGGTGTGATTTCTAGGTTCTATCCGGACCATTGTTATTCTAAACCGAAAGGCTTTTCTTGTTCTTTTAATAGCATGTGGTGGGTGCCTATCATAAATATGACAAAAGACATCAGATTAATTTTTACATCACTTACTACTACTTTTTGTTAGAAAGTGCACAATATAATATATAATAACACTCATAGAACTAGAAAACTTTATAATAGACAACGCCCGTTTGAATATCACGTTGACACCAAATAATATCGCTCACTGTTCCAAAATAAACCAGGTGCCCAACTGTGGCCCAGTTACTGCTGGTAAATCCCCCAATAAATGTCCAATTTGAAACAAGATTTTAACGCGTGTCTCAACGTTTCGAACAAAAAGAAGGAATTTAATTTAACTTGCTGCAAATATTCAGAGATAATAACTTGATATTGGTTTACAAAAAAAGGTCATAGAAGCAAAAATGGGGTAATTAAGGTAAATATAAATACTAATTAAGCGAAAAAAATTAAAATAGCTTGATCATACATTTTATGCAGACCTGTATTTATTTGGTGGACATACGGGATACAAACTGGTACAAAAGTACCCAATACAGTATCCACAAACTTACATAAACTAATAATACTTAAGCTACGTACATACTGTCTAATAGTGCTGTCTAATGCTGCTATTAGATTACTATAAGTGTTTGTACTTTTTACAACCCTACACATTAATCCTACATCCTATCTTACATTAATGATTTTATATAAAAACAATATGTCCGAGATGACCCTTCTATTAGATATTAGATATGGATAATATATTAAAATGTCTTCGAGCCAACGACATATCAACAAACTGACGATTATCTTTAAAAGAAATAAACTTTAAAATTTTATTCTGTATATGCTCTAAGTGGTTTATATACCCAACGTATCTCGGGTTCCAAATTACACTACCAAAATTCAATTTGCTCAAAACGAAAGAATAATAAAGACAGACTATTGCTTTAATATTCGTAAACCTGACACACTTACGCAGAACATAACCCAACATTCTGAACGATTGAGAAGCCATTATTTCGATGTGTCGATCGAACATTAATTTTGAATCAAATGTAATCCCCAAATCACGCACTTAATCAACATAAGCCAGACGAGTAAGAAGAATATTATGGCTTACCTTATCAAATGCCTTGCCGAAATCGGTATATATGGCATCCATCTGTACTCTATTATCTAAATGATCATGAAGGTACTCAGTATAAAAGAATAAATTAGATTCAAGAGATTTTCCTTTGAAGAAGTCGTGCTGCTCTGATACTATTATATTCCTAACCAAATTAAAAATATATTCATAAACCAATTTTTCAAAAATTTTCGCCACAGCTGACAACTTACTAATTGGGCGATAATTCATTACATCTTTCCGATTCCCACCCTTAAATATTGGGACATCTTTGCGGATTTCCAACTATCAGGAAATTTTTCGCACTTGAAGGACAAATTGTATAATAAGGTGAGCGGCCTCGAGATTGCTTGAGAGGAATTTTTAAAAAATATTGGCGGTATTTCATCGGGCCTTGCGCCCTTTCTTAAGTCAAGGTTTAACACAGCTCGCGTAATCTCAGAATCACTAAGAACTATATTTTGAAGAGAACAGCAATCATTTTCTGTATTTATATTTGAATAATTAAAATTGTGTCTTTCCGACTCGAAAACATTTGAAAAATAGTTACAATATAAGTTACAAATGTCTATTCCGGTTGTGGCAACTGTATCTTCCCAACATACTTCATTGGGTATTTTACTTCTACACCGTCTTTTTAGGGATGCATAACTCCAAAAATGGCTGGGGTTGTGGGACAGATCATTTTCCACCGATTTAATATAGTTTTTAAAATCTATTCGAATCATCTCTTTAGAGAGTTCGCAAAAGTTTAAATAAATTACAGCCGTTTGAGTTCTTGTATTGACGCCATTTTTTATGAAGTTCTTTATGTTTAATAATTTTTATTGTATTAGATCGATAACACAGGGTAACAAAATGAAAACAAAAATTTGGTGTCGGAAATCTAATATCTAATTTTAGATGTTTTTAATGTGCTGATTCCAAAAATGCTACCAGATTTTTTCTATCAGCTCTAGTTTTTGAGATACAGGTTAGAGGTTAATTGATAAAGGACAACAAATAAAGAGATAAATATGTACTTAATCGTCAAAATAGAAATTTCCCAGAATCTAATTAACCAAATGGATACATGGAATTGTCCCTGACTCAACTTTCCTATACTAGGAACTACTCAATACACTGCTCTTAATTACTTTTATACCTGTAATTGCCTATGACCCGATCCTTCTATAACTACTTGGCTGTACTCGATTTAGTATATTACTGAGTTTTCCCAAGTAAAGTTGTGCTATCATTTTGTGTAAATTTTGATCGTTTTGTAGTATCAAGACACTAAACTGAAACCATGGCATCCGCAAGCAGATGTACCTGTATAAATCATCCTGATGTTTTTTGTTATCTGTGTGGTGAATACACACACACAGAAAAACGATTTCTGATTTTGTGAAAAGAGCTTATCTATCCTATATTGGCGTTCATTTAGGAGATCAAGATAAATCTTGGGCCCCACATTTCATGTGTAAAACATGTGTTGAACAATTGCGACAGTGGACAACTGAAAAGAGGAAGTGCCTAAAGTTTGATGTACCAATGGTTTGGAGAGAACCGCGAAACCATCATGACGACTGCTATTTTTGTCACGTTAATATTAAAGGCATAAATAGAAACAATAGACACAAATGGACATATCCTGATCTAGATTCTGCAAGAAGGCCTGTAGCGCGTAGGAAGAAATACCCGTTCCATCATTCAGCAGTCTACCCGAACTGACAGAAGATGATACAGAAACTTCAACGTCTGACGAAATTCAAAGAATTCAATTAGAAAACGATAGCGAATTTGAAGCAGATTTAGCAACTCCGCGGTGTTTCAATCAAGAAGAACTAAACGATCTTACAAGAGACCTGAATCTCTCAAAGGAATCCGCTGAATTACTTGCATCCAGATTAAAAGAAAAAATCTACTTTGTCCAGTTACTAATATTACATTTTATCGTAAAAGAGATAAGGATCTGCTGTCTTTTTTCGCTCAGGAAAATGACTTGGTATTCTGTAATAATATAAAATGGCTCTTAGAAAAAATGGGTTTTCCTGAATACACTCCAGATGATTGGCGCCTTTTTATTGACAGTTCAAAACGTAGTTTAAAATGTGTTCTTTTACATAACGGTAACAAATATGGCTCAGTTCCTATTGGTCATTCTACAACCATGAAGGAAGAATATGAAACAATTGCATTAATCTTGAGAAAAATTAAATACGAAGTCTATCAGTGGGCAATTTGTGTTGATTTAAAAATGGTTAACTTTCTCCTTGGACAGCAGAGTTGTTATACAAAATATCCTTGTTTTTTGTGCCTTTGGGACAGCAGAGCTAAAAATGAGCACTGGGTTAACAAAAATTGCCCTTCAAGAGATGTCATGATTCAAGGAAAACAAAACGTGATCAACGAACGTTTGGTTTCAAGAGCATGAAGCAATTTGTGAAGGCTTTAAATCGAGATGGAAATTGTTTTGGGTATTTGTCACGTAAATTTCCTGGCATTAGCACGGAAAAACTAAAAGCTGGTATATTTGATGGTCCTCAAATACTCAACAGCCACCTAGATCGTCTTCCAGAAAACTTAGGTGATTGCAGTGAAGAACAGGGGGAAAGATTCCATCACGATATTAAAACTATGGAAGATCGTTATCAAGGACGATGGGATAGTCACATGATGGCGGACTACTGCTGGAACCTTCAGCGAGACTGCCCTAGTAAACTCCATTCTAGAAATTCGTATAAAAGAAATTTTTTTTATGTGATTAGTGACTAATGTAATTATGTAAATTAAGTTTTTGCAATAAATTCTTAAATCCATGTGTCTTTGTTTTTTTAACTGGCAATAATAATATATATTATAACAGTTATAACATAAAATATATACACAATTTTATTTTTTTTTAAACTAGATCTGATAGACAAAATCTGAGAACTTTTTTACATTCTGCATCCAAAAATTACCCAGGAATAGTTAAAAAAGCGTAGGCACCAAAATGTGTGTTAGCCTGTGTAATAGGTAGCGAAATATTTATTTTTAGTAAAAATAGGAACATGTTTCTGTAGAATTCTATTGATTTTAGCATAAAAACTCTCCACCGAGCTGTCGATAGACTTATTTTTAAATTCTGCCTGCCAGTCAACTTTCGAAATTTCTCGGCATATTTCGTTATAATTTGCTTTTTTAAAATTAAAATAACTGTTAATAGAAAACTGCAAAGCTTTACAATAATTTATATCAAATAAAAATTCGATGCAAGGATGGTGCTTGTCCTCGGGCACGTGGGTAACCGAGCAATCACTGATTTCTAGAACTTTAAATTTATTAGAAAATATTAAATCTAGAATTTTATTATTACAATTTAAAACAGTATTAAATTGCATACAATTAAGGCAAGAAACATTAGGAATTAAAGATGAATATTTTTGTTCAACATTGTATCACTCTAAAAAATTATTATTTTCTACCTGAACCCAGTAGTTCACATATTAAAATATCCGCATATCAACAGTGATGTGTTTTCATTAATTATTGACATGTCCCCCAATTTTGAATTAAAGTTCACAAGCGCCTCTATATCGCTAGGAGTCAGATAAATAATTATATTAATATAATATAATATTAATAATTGATTGTGACCTAATCTTATAGAAATCCAAACATCTTCCGCACTACTTTGATAAGAGGGAAATAAACACACACTATATTTATTCCTGACAGCGATAAATATGCCGCCACCATCTTTCTTTGTGCTACCAGAACTTTCACGGTCCCGACGGAAAATGGAATATTGATTTAAGTCAACGACTTCTTCGTCCATAATAGAATTATTTAACCAGGATTCTGTAACACATAGAACGTCCAATTTACCTCAAATTTTACACAAAAATCAAGTGTTAATATGGAAATGAATTGGTACGAATCCAAGGTAGCAGAATAAAATGGCGGCCTAATAAATTCTGTAAAAAATCAGCATGAAACAACTTATTAGATTGATTTCCGATTTTGTACAAGCATTAATTGTGACATAGAGATAAAATGATAAAATTGTGGTACGATTTCAAGATGTTTTAGAAATCAGTAAATGGGATAAAGTGATAAACTGGTACAAATTCATCATAATGGAACAAAATGGCGGTCTTGAAAAAAAATTATGTATTTAGTTTTTTTTAATTATGCCGAAAAATCAAGGGCGGCATATGTAGAAACTGGTAAAATATTGTACGAATCGAATATGATCGAACCAATTGGCGCCCAATAAAAATAAGCGGAAAGACAATATATATAGTCTTACTAAATGACTATGTGCGGAATTAAATTGGGTCACACTTCGCTATTTCTACTAAAAGGAAAAATTCGTAACGGGGGAAATTCTGGATAAAGGAAATTTACCGATTTTGTTTATTAATATACGAATTACTAAACTGAAAATATGCCGTATTTGCCCATTCTTTACTGGTGGATATATTTTTATCACTACGTATTCCTTTATTTTTATCTTTTCTTTTTCTATTTTATGTTGATTTCGCTGAAATTCAGTCTGCTGTGAATTTTGCTCTTATTAGGACCGTAGTATCATGTTACGAAGCTTGAATTTTTAGTGTTTGCAACCAGTTATAGCGATGCACGTCGGCCTTGTGTTTGAATTGTTTTATGGAGAAAGCCGTACGAATTTGAGCCTTTACGTTACACCGAAACGCTTTATCTAAAAAGCGTTTTCCGCATTTTTGTCATGCAGAAAACGGGCATATGTACTTTTTCTTTTCAAATTTTATTGCAACGTAATTTTAAATTCGAATAAACGTAAGAATTTTTAAATGAAATAATAGTATGCCCAACGTTTTTGAATAGGTATGACTTACAAAGAAATTGTATTAAACTAAGTTAGCCGTACTTGATGGAAATCTCGTTGAACTAAACAAATGAAAACACTTATTTCTACTTAATTTATTTTAAAAATAAAATGTTTATAAAAAGTCATTGTAAAAATCACTTTTTGAATTTACTATGATGTATTCATGTACTTGTATCACTTTGACACACAATCAATATGACGGATCAAAATGGTCAGTCAACAAAATGATAAAATTAGTGTAATAAAACTTTTATTAAATTGATTCAAAGTTTTGTATAAAAATTAAGTGCGATATAGGGATCAGCTATAATATTTTGGTACGCATCTAATGTCGTATTTAGCCCAAATTACACGTGTTACATATGCCCGAACCAGTAAGATATTGGCTGCTTACTAAAATAATCAAAAATCAGTGTAAATAATCTACTTATTGACTTCAATCTTTGCACAAAGATCAACTGTACAGATATTAACCGGTAAAATGTTAGTAACACTCAATATAGTTCAACAGAATGGCATCCTAATAAACTGTCTATGAAACAAAAAATATATTTAAACGTATTCAAGATATGAATATACAGCCTACTACTAAAAATTAGCCTAACCGATAGAATTAGGATGAAGAAGTACTAGCTCGTATGAAGAAAAGGTTTGATATAACCAACACTATTAAGCGGAGCTATGGATTTTTTTGGGCAAAATATAAGACATTCGATATTATAAGTTGCTGAATCTGAAATACAAGTAAAAATCCGGGCATCCAACAAATCGACGATAAGGAACATGGTAGCCAACATGACAGCCAACGATGACTGTCACGTCACCACTAGAGCAATATTTATGAAAACGTCTTTGCAAGAAAACTTTGAATCTATAGAAACCTTTTTTATTTTTTGCAGTAATGAATTTATTAGGTTGTGTGAATGCCACGAAAACAGAACAAATTCAGAGCAGGCTTAAAGGTAAGCGACTTTCTTCGATTTATGGATATAGAGAAAAATATTAAATGTAGTAAAGCGCTTGCAGTGATGTATTTGAGAAAGGGGTAAAAATGACAGATCTAAATAACCCAAGCACAAAGTTTGCAGCAGAAATTATATTATAAGATATTAACACAAAATTTATTCGCTTACAAAACGTGTACAATTTTTTTAGTCGTCGCTGATTTTCATGGGTGTTATGCTTAGGTCGTGTTAACAAATTGCATCTTTTCTAATTATTAAACAATTGCACCCTCTTAGTATACCACTGACCACTTTTATTGGTGTTTGTCGACTTTAGAGAAGTTTTCGAGAGCACAACCCAACACGAAACGCTAACATTCTTATGTGAAGCACAAATCGATTTTCGATATATAAAACCTATTAAATTTAGATATTAAAACACTACGGCATGCATAAAACTGTATAAGACAAGTGGCAAAATTAAAAGTGAAACGAGGAGTGAACCAAGAGGGTTCTCATCTTCATCTCCCCGAAAATATTTACTACCCCGTTGGAATTTATGTACAGAAATATGCAATTGAATGCTGTGGTTGTAAATGTCGACGACGGGAAGCTGAATTATTTGCCCTTATTACAGACAGTATGGACGAGGCTTGCATGATCCTAAATAGCTTCACCACTGCGTCACGTCAAGCTGTTTTAAGAATTAGATAAGATAAACAGGAGAATAAGCCTTACTTGGACTGCATTCAGCAAATTCGGTTATAAACCATGTTTTTTTATGTTGTACACTTAAAGGAGATTCTATATGAAGGCACTACAACGTAGAATTTTTTTTATTAGGCTAAGTTTTCAATAATTTAATAGGTGTTTTCCCACCGAACTCCTGTCGAAACCGTACCTCAATATGAATTTACTAGTATAGCCTAGAGCACATTTAGGGTTAATATCCGTACTCTTTAAAAATACAGTATTCTACAAAGTTAAGTTTTACTCTTCTGTGGGGACTAGATTGATAAATTTAAACACAGTATAAGTTTTGGACACGTTTTAACGTAAAAGCTAAGAGACAAGAGCGAAATTTAAAAACGGAAGTACACAGCTACGTGATAATCTAGCGTTAGAAATTAATATAACCTATATTTGAAAAACGTATCCAAGGAACATCGCAAACCACGCAAAGAAAAATAACGTTTACAGTAAACGCATAATTTGAATTATGTTTCCTTTATTCAGCCGTTATTTTTGACATCAACTTTATACATTCAAAACTACGTAACCACAAAACGACATGAATAATAGTTATTACGGTTTTTGACGCTACATACTTTGAGTTTGAAAAGAAATACTTCAAATTAAGACGAACATTTCAATTCAATTTGCGACGATGAAGCAACATTATTCGATGTACTTTTTGGCTACATATGATTTTTATTCAGTAAATTGGACCAGTCGTAATATCTCCTTCTTATTGAGCTAAGGTATATCACCCTGCTAAAGAAAGATGTTTCCCAAACTAACAAGCTCATATACCTAAAAAAGGCGACTACTAACATACAGAGCAGAAATAATCACTCTCATAAAAAAATCTATACATAAAACTCAAGTCCCACAACGCGCCATGGAACTCTACCACTAGACATAACGTTAGAAGGTGAAATCTCAAAATCCCAAACACCATCAGAGAGCAGAGAGAGATCGTAGATGCAGAAGAACGTACAACTCATTATGATGGTGTGGTCAAAATGAATAATAGTAGATATACGAAACGAATCTTTGAAAACAGCTAGGTTCCAATCCATTCCAGTAGACTGATGATATAAAACCTATTTCATCTAACTGGATCCAAATGGCTCAAAAGTTAAATAAATGGATGAATTCAGGGGTTATGTTTGCTCAGCAGTGATGATGACGATATAAGTGACAGGTACAAGCTGTTGGAAACCAATGTTGTTTGCTAGGAGACATTATTACAATTCACTTTTTATTTTTTATAGTAATTTGTAATTTTTTGTTAGTTATGAAAAAATTATCAGAAGATGCTCAACAGTATTTTTAATAGGTAACCTTTTTCACAAAAATGGTAAGTGATACATGCGAATTACTAGGTTCTTTGAGAACTTATTGTTTCATCCCACGTAGAAGGTTGCAAGAAAAAAATTAATTAATAGAATCAATAGTATTTTATTATTTTACGCTAGTAGAAATAAAAAAGTAAGCCAATAAAATTAGGACAGGACACAAATATTTAAAGAACAAGTTGCAAGTTTTCCACACAATTTTTTGATATATGTTAATCAAAAAAGTTATATTCTTGTTATTTAATTAATTATAAATATTTTTAGCAGAATCCAAAGTGTTTTTTTAAAAAAAAATAAGTATTCCGTTTACTTATATTTTTATGTAAAAGTAAAATTACATTTACTTGCATAGCCATCTTGTACAAAAGCAAATAAGAATTCCTGACAATACATATGTTTCATTGACGTTTCTAATAATCATTCAAATTGAAACAAATGTATATTTTTTTATCTCTAAAACTTCAAAATTTGTCAAGATCAGTAACTCAAAATCTAACATATATATTCCACACATCCATACATATATACACACATTCATTTATTGACCTAAAACTGGTGCAGTATACTAACAATTTTTTATTTTGTTTTTATTTAATTTATTATTATTTTATAGTTTTAATTATTTTTTAATTTGATTAATTGTCATGGTCTAAGAAATCAATTTTTTATTAACTATTTACGTCTCCTTTTGGCTACTAGGCCTAACCTACAGTTTAATGTGGACACCGTCTTCGGTGAGCCAATCGAAGCCCAGCCAGGTACCCAGACCTCAACCTTTGGTATTTGTCAAATGACCTACCGACTAGCAAATCTGTTGCTGCACTAACAAAATCCAGCTAACCCATGAGATATTCGATATAATAACCCTGGACAGGATGTCGCATGATGTAAACACTTTTTATACTTGCCTGTGTGAGTTTTTTTCCCTCTAAAATCGACTCTAAGTCTTAACAAATTCTGTGCGCTCAATTGGATTTCAACTTTACCATATATGTGTGTTTCGCTTTAGGTGTATAATGCTTTCCACGCTGACCATAAACCCCGTAAAAACTATAACTTTCCTCATTTACGATCTTTCTTTATAAAATGAAGGTTTTTATTCAAGGAAATTGAATTCTACCGAAGTTTTAAACATTTTAATAATCCGCTAATTATTTTTATCAAATATGATTTTCATTCAAGTTGTTTTTTTCCCTGTTTTACAGTTGATTTTTGTGCTAAAATCCAAGAAAATGGGACACATTTTTTCTTTGAAAATTCTATTTTATAATATTTCATTTGGCCGTCATTTTGTTCCCCCATAATAGCTTTGACCCAGAATTTTACCATTCTATCTACCCCTTATTTTTTATTAAAAATTAAAATTAACCGGATCAGTAGTTCTTGAGCTATGCTGCCGTCACAAAAAAACAACAGACCAACGAAAATGGGAGAATAGTTATTCGGTCGGAGTCATCCAATTCCTGTGAAGTGAACTGGGGTTCCACGGGGCTCGGTCTTAGGATAAATAATTCTTTTGTTGTTTGTTAATCGATGTTGGTGGTTCACTCTCTTTGCAGCTTTCCTAAAATCAAAGAGTTTAAACGCTGGCAGACCAAGAACAACGACCAGAGCCTTGCAGAGTCTCCTCTAAAGAGGAGGTCAGTTCGGATCGTATTGAAGTGGATTTGACGTAGGGCAGCAAAGTGTGAGTTAAACTCAGTGTTTGTTCTTCAAAAATAGACATTGATTACCTCATTTATGAGAGCAGGAACATGTTTAACCACCTTTCTGCTGTCATAGGGCGATATGCCGCTATAAAGGCTTTTAGGACCTCAATTAAAAAGCGTTGATTGAGAAAGCATATTATAAATTGAGACAGTAAAATAGGATGAATAGGGCCTATAGGATAAATAGGCATAATTCTTTTTGAAATGTGGTATTAAAAACACCAATCAGAGATTGGTATATCAAACCAATTAGTTCACTATTTATTGTTTCGATTGGCAACAGTGATTAACACTCTGTCATAGAACAGCTGTTTGAAAAAATATGGAAGTAGACGACCGCAAAACTGAGTTTCGATTTTAAGCAAAAAATTATTAGTAAATGTATTCCTACAAATGATTTTAATACCTTTTTGTTGAATTTTTCCAAAATTAAAGACGACTTTTTTGTGAATGTTGCTTTTTAAAAACATTCCTATTCAAACATGCGAAAAAGTCCCCAAAAATATAGGAGACAAACCGTATTGTTGGAAGCGTAAGAAGATATTGTAACGTTTTCTACTTGCTTGCTACGACTTGGGACTTATAGTAAAAAATATCTGGACAAATTGGGCAAAAACGAATGGAGGTTTAAGAACAACATGCCTGGAAAAGGTTTTTTACATTTTTTTTGAAAAAGGAACAGTATTTCTCTAAGATTTTGAAGAAATATTGAGCGTTTCAGAGCAAATATCTCCCAAGAAATTATTAAAGGATATTTTGCAAATTTAGAAGAATTTTTACAAGGCGTTCAACCAAGTCATGTAGTAAATTATGATTTTTTTATTTTTTTTTTTTGTCGCGACTGCAAAACACCTTGAGCGAATCTTGAACACTAGCACAGCATATTATGTACTCAATTTAAGGAATAGGTGGACCACGTGGCACCTGGTACGACCGAACTCAGTCAGATTGAGTTAGCATAACTTTAATAAATTGGGTTAAAACCATAGTATTGCTTTACCTTAATTATCTGAAAGGATGAAAAGTTTTGTTAAGAAACAATCTGACTTTACATATTTCAGTAAACCTTTTTACAATATTTGAAAATTGCAATATTGATATGGTCTTTCTTTCCCCCAATTCAGCATATCTGACACAACCCTTTAATTTAGAATTTTTCAGGCCACTAGAAATTGCTTGAAGAAGGAGCGGAAATTTACTGTTCTGGAAGAAGAAGGATAGGCAAAAATATAATAGGTTTCCAATATTACTGTCTTTTTAGAGAACATCTGCAGAATCTAGTGCGCCTGAAGGCACTAAAATAGAAGCGGCAAATAACTGGATTTTGTATTGTTAAAAGAACGGCAAAATTTTTTTAAAAAATTTGGAAATCTAAACTTGACGTGGCACCAAAGAAAAGTGTATAATTTCATTCAGAGCTAACCCGCCAAGGACCAGTTGATTTTGAAACCCACAGCAATGCTAGAGGTACTAATGATTCTAACCAGATCATTGATATTGACGTGGCCGAAGAAGGTATTTTTTGCAATAAACCAGGTGGTATTTATCATAAACATAGGTGACTGGGTTTTGGTCAAATTTTCAGTACAGAAGAAAATAGCAAACCTCAAGCAAAGAAATTTTATAGCAAAAATAGAAATATTAGTATTAGTAACTATGAAGAATAAATTTTTCGCAAAGAAAAACGAGTTTAAAGAAAAAAAAACACAAATATTTATGTTTTCAGATATAATGTAGACCAAAGCGAATTGAGCTCGGAACAGATAATAGAAAAGAAAAAAACCGAGCGAAGAGAACAGTACAATAATAACATAGACAAACAATATATAATATGTTTTTATTACAAACTTTGTTCTTTTATTTAAAAATAAATGTTCTAGTATAATTTGTTTTAAGGTGTCCATATCACCTCAGCTGAAGTTAGAAAAGAAACAACATAAGAATTAAAGTGGTGTCTCTATTCAACAGAATGAATAGTAACTAGGGACATCAAGGTTTTTTTTTAATGCAAACTCAAATTTAAAAAAATATATGTTTGGTATGTTCCAACTAAAAATAATACCAAAAGTAACAATTTCAGGTCTGGATCATATATAGAATGTTAAAAAGTGTCCTTATGTTTCCCACTTTACTGTACCTTTGAAAATATTTTATTATTTTTTTGTCATTTTAAACTGTAAACATGTTATCATTTGTTTTTTGTTCTTATTTAATGATAAAATAAAAAAATATAATATAAGATAACAAGCATTTACTTCAAAACATAATTGTACAAAATACAGAGTTTGAGATAAGTCAAAATTGAATTTAAATTTAATATATATTATTAGTAAATACCAATAAATATATTATAAACAATTTAATCACATACCACTAATTACTATAATTATTTATTACTTTAATATACTTCTGGATAGAATATGATTCTATTTTACGAAGGTAATTATGTAATTGTTTTTTGAAACTATCTAATGTTTCAATACTTTTAAATTTAATTGGCAATTAGTTCTAAATTATGTCCTGGATAATTATAGTCAATAATATTCTTTGTATTATCATGGCAATGATTTGGTTTAGTTTAAATTTTGCGAATTTAACAGGATATTTGTTTAAATACAATATAACGTAACGTTATGAAATTTGGAATTGGATGGTTATCAATAGTGCAGGACCTAAAAATAATATTTACAGCGTTGTCGGTTTTATAGTTTTTCCGATAGAGCTCCTAACTTTAATTTTTTAAATGCAATGCTATGATTATTTTTTATTTATAATGTTGCCCAACCAAAGTGGTTTCAATCCTAGAATATCAAATTTTTCGTCTGGTAATTTTAAAAGATATGGCAAGTTTACATTTTCATTCAAAAGAATCGGCAGGGTCAAATATCTCGATAACGGATTAACATATCAATATAAAATTTGCCATAGACGGGTTATCAATAGTGCCGGATCTAAAAATAATATTTACAAAGTTGCCAGTTTTATAGTTTTTCCGATAGAGCTCTTAACTTTATTTTTCTAAATACAATACTATGATTGTTTTTCGCTTATAATGTTGACCAAACCAAAGTGTTTTCAATCCTAGAATATTAAATTTTTCTTCTGGAAATGATAAAAAATATGACAAGTCCCAAATTTTATTCAAAAGAATCGGCACGGTCAAATATTTCGGTAACGGATTAGCATATCGTTATGTAAGTTGGTATAGGGGGATTATCAATAGTGTCAGATCTAAAAATAATTTTCACAATGTTTCCACTTTTATAGTTTTTTAACAACTATATTTTTTAAAATACAATGCTGTTATAGTTTTTGGCTCGTACTGTTCACCAAACCTAAGTACTTTCAATCCTAGAATAACAAATTTTCCTTCTGAAATTTTTAGTTTTGGCTAGTTTTCATATTTCATGTTAGTTGGTATCTTTTTATTGTTAGAAAGACTGTAGATGTTTTAATTTGTATCTATCTACAATAAAACTGGCAATGCTGTAAATATTATTTTTAGATCCAGCACTATTGTTAAATCCCCGACAGCAAATTTCATAACTATGTTAATCCGTTACTGAAATATTTGGATTTGGGTTTTGCCATGTCGTTCTGACAAGAACAGAAAGAACAGTTTTGCTGACGTTTCATCAAAATCACATTTGGCATTTTCGAAGCTTTCTTTCTCGTGTCCGAATAGAATCTCTATTCTGACCATATTTAAAAATTTTATTCAAGAGGTCAACATGACATAAGCAATTAAATGTCTTAGAGAGATCAAGGAACAAACCCATTGAAAAGTTTTCACCTTCAAAGCCTCCAAGACATCAGACAGAAAATAAAAAATAACTGCTTCTATACGTCAGCCCTGCAAAACGACATGCTGAAAACCTCGAAAAATATTTTTGGGACATAATATTTCAAAAACCAATCATAGAAAAGCCGCTCAAACCTTTTTGGAAAATGATGAAAGCTGATTGAGAGGTAATTTATGAAACAAGGTGACTTTACATTGCAAGCTAAGAAGTTCGACCGAAATACTCGACGACCGTAAGAAGCAACAACCAGAATTGTCATAGACTTTATTTAGTAAACACGTTTCTCTGATTAATTATTGATTTTAAGTTCTAATTTTAAAATAAAATTAAGATAGTATTTTTTTAAATAGCTTCTCTATGGCAAAACACACAAAGAAATGCATTTTTGTGGTTTTTGAAAGAGTTTCAACCGAAAACGTCGTTCGTTAATTGGAATAATTACTGTGTAAGGCTAGAAGAAAAGAAGACAACAATGCGAAGAATATGAAAATGAATATTTTCATTCCATTGGTAAATGCCAATTTCCTTTATTTCTATCTATGTCTTTCTCTTCGAATTCATCTAATTCTACTACGGAAAACAGTGAAAACGAATTGGGGTAGGAATAGTCACTTCTATGGCCGAAAACGCTGTTAGCTTGGGATTACATTTCTCAAATAATATTAATTCTAACATTTTAAAAAACCTTCTTTCCGAAATTACAAATGACTGATCAAATTCCAATCTCTTTTAATTTTGCTAGCAAATTATTAAATATCCTGTCTAAATTTGTGGAAAATCCCTTCAAATTATTTTCTTAGCAAGAAACCAGTAATAAATTAATTAATACTTATTGGAACAGTGAAAATATTTTTATACGAGGGAAGACATCAGTATTTTTAGTCTATTTTGGTATGTTACGCGGTTTTTAAAAGGTTTTCCAGTGTTATTGGATGAAGATTCATTGGCTCTAGGCTATGGGGCAATACTCAGATTTTGCTTTTGCACCTGTACAAAAATGTTATTTTTATTAACTTCGTTTTGTGCATTGATAATAAATAATAAACTAAAATTATTAGCAATGACCTGTGCGTTACCGCTTGGTAACGTTAGGTTTTTTTATGTCTTTCTGTAGGATTATTAAATATTCTGCAATTGGCTTTACTTTTAGCATTTGGCATTTCTTACGATCATATCGGCTCTTAGATATAAAAAAATAATGCTATATTCTGGATATTTAAGTCGCAATACTTAATTATGTATAACTCGTTAATATCTGGTGAGTTTAAATACTCCCTATTTCTGTTTTTTTATATGTAAGTTTTAGAGAAATACATAACTTTAAATAATACATAAAAATATTCATAAACGAGTCCCATTTATCATCTACATTTTCATTATAATAGAGCATATCCGAGGATTCCTGAGGCAGGTAGCTCATAAAAATATAATGTTTCCATCTCAGTAATGTCGTTTATATTGTGCTTGAGAACTTTGTTTTATACTATCAATATTTATTGTTGCAACTTGCGCCCTATGATCAAAGACAGGCGCCTCAATGATAGTTGAGGTACTGAGTTGAGTAGCTGGGATTGAGTTTTTAATAAAGATACTGATTTGTTAATCTAGTGAGTTTGTTAACGTATTATTTAGAATAATTTTATGTTAATTGTCTTTCAAAAGATTAATATTTAGATCTTCTCAGAATATAGCAATGACTTCATTGAAAATAACCTTCCAAACACTGTCTAGTATGTCTATGAAAGATTCAAAATTACCTCCAGGGGATCTAGAAACGGCTAGAAAAAGATACTTTATCTTCAAATGTAAAATTTCACCAGTTGCACACTCAAATGCCTTCCCGTGACAGAGCAGGAATACCCGGCTCACAGTAGTCCCAGCAATATAAATTAGGCGGACAAAAATGTTTCCAACAACATTTTTTTTTTAAAGATGTCATTCTGAAAAAATGATACTATAAGAATTGTTTAGTACTAAAACATATATAGATATTTGTTAAAAATTATTTTAATCAGGTATTTACATCGTAAAATGAGGACAATCGCATTTTGATATAATTTTCAGAACAAACTTACATCACATAAGACTCCAATAACTAAACATAGGTCTTTAAGGTAATAAACAGCTATTTTATATACCTTTCAGCCTTTGAGTTTTACAACAATTTTATCAGAGGTTTAAAATATACATTTTTTAGCGTGTCCAACCTTCTTGCTAAGACCAATCCAAAAATGGTCTGCGACCACCCGCGACCTCGGTAAATAATCTCACTTTTGTATTAGTGAGTCACAATCAAAGTACAGGGTTTTTGGTTATGAATGCCCCCACTATTAACTTTCATATTTTTACAGATACAAAAAAAAGTTAAATACAAAAGTTTCTTTAAATTGGACAAATTTTTCTATGGTGTAGTTTTTTGATATACATGGAACGCTCTGTATTTTATCGACCAGAACGATAGAGTTTTTCATCCCGATTCCAACGATTTATGGTTTATTGATATTTACTTTGACAGTTTTGGAAATATTTCGATTTAAATTTTCGGTAGTTGGCAATGACGCTTGGACGATATTATTATTAATATATGCATTATTAATATTATCCTTATACCGGCTGAAAACATCCCGATTATAGCGTTATAAGGTTTGTTAATATTTTCTGTTGATAATATATAGAGTGTTTTATAAGAATAATAATAAAAAAAACAAAAATTTACTTTTTTTTTTTATTTTTCTAAAATTGTAGGCCTAGTTGAAATGGTAGATGAAAATAATTTCCACTTTATCGCTGTCACATTTTCTCCTCTACAAACTGGTGTGGTTAGTTTTTGAATCGGACGTTTCGAATTCGGGCAACCATCATCAACTTTTTTAATTCAAGTACGGACCTGGATTTTTCCTTTCACGAAACAATACCTTTTATAGCCTTAAAACAAACTATGACAAAAAAGTCATATCATACGAATTGATTTTTTTGAGAAAATCCGTATTGTTTGAAGCATTCCGATAAAACGCCATCTTGTGACAACTAGAAGAATTAGTTAATAGCTCTACATGAAGAGCAAAAAAGGTGTTTTTTTCTGATGTCAAGCTCATTGAAATCGGTTCATCGAAAGCAGAGATATACGTTTGAAAGCAAAAAAATTGAACTTTCCCCACCACTTTAATTTTGAAAATACAAAAAAAATGATAAACAACAAAAAGTTGGAAAATATCTAAAGAATACAATGCTGATATTTTTGAAAAACCCTAATTTGAAAAATTCAAGAGAAAATCGCCATTTCACATAATTTTTTTCCTCAAGATTCTAAGATTAATACTTTTTGAGATATGGCGTAGAGCCATCTTTAGTTGAACACCCTGTATATGTAGGCATGGTCTTTCCCTTTTAGTTTGGGTAATTTCCACTAAGTATTTAAGTACTTAAATTTATTACGGCCATTTTTTTTTCAATTTCTAAATTAAATTTTGCTGAAAATATTTTTGGCCGCCTAATATCTAAAATGGGACTAATGTGCGGCGTAGGATTACATTCAACGTCTATTCTTGAAAGTAGACACTTCCACACCATACCTGAAACTAAATAGTAGTTAAGTATACCTTATGTCGATTTACTCGGCACCTAACCAGTGCTCCGTTATCGAAAGTATGTCACTACACTTATCACTTGCCAGCTTTTCCACTTTATCAACATAATTACTCAAAAAGCAAACATTTTGATGCTCTATCACAATATTGTAAGACACAATTTGAGCCTATTACTTTCCTCCTAAAGGAAAATATTATAATCGTGACAAAATCACCCCGGAAAAACATGTTTTATCAATTCCGTCGGTCTGTCTGTCAAATTTTGGTGAAAAATTAAGGGTCATATGGGAATGACCTGGTAACAGTTTGATAAAAATCCAACATGGTGGAACAAAATAGAGGCCTAGAAACCTTAACTAGTTGAGTTGAAATTTTTTTACAATCATCAAGCGTGAAACAGGATAAACTAGTAAAATTTTGCAAATCATATATACCAAAACAAAATGGCGGCTTAATTAAATGTTTTCACTTTTCTGGTAAAGTATTGTAGTTGTTAAAAAATTTGTCCTCCAAATTTTTTTCAGACCCTCACGTTTCAGGGTTCCTAAATGCTGAAAAACATATTTTCTTAATTACGTCAATCTGTCTGTCTGATGTCTGTCCGTCGGTCTATTCGCGGCATAGCTTAAAATGTACTTATCCGATTGACAAATTCTGGCCCAACCAGTAACGGCCATACGGTGATAAGATTGGTACATTTCGGCAAAAATCCAATATGGCGGAATAAAATGTTAAAAAAATACACAAAAATTATTTTTGATATGGGAGTGAACTATTATGTTTAAATTTTGGTACTAATCCAACATGGTGGAATACAATGGCGGCCTAACAAAATGTCAAAAAAAATCAATGTAAATAAACTACTTCATCGATTGATTTTAAATTTTGCAGAGAAAATCAAGTCTTATATCAATATAAACCTGTAAAAGTGTTGGTCCGAATCTAAGATGACGCAAGAAAATGGCGGTCTAATTAAATGTTTAAAATATCAGTATTAAAATCTAGTGACCCAGTTCACTTCAAATTGTGCACAGCCATCAATTGTGAAACACCATAAACTAATAAGATTGCATCCATTATATATGGCAAAACAAAACGGCGACTTATTTAAATGTTTTTAATCTCAATTTCTGCTCAAAAATCAAGTGTGGCATAAGGATAAACTAGCTATTATGGTAATAGAAATAACATTTTTACAAGTCAAAAAGAAAACATTTAACACAAGAACAATAATTATAATAATAAATCTAAGCATACCACTAGTAATAGTGAAGTCAATTAATAATAAATGAAAATCCATTAAGTTAAACTAAATAAACTACACACAACTAGACTAATTTTGAAAATCAGAAAAAAAAACATTTAAGACAGAAACAAATATAAAATAAAATCCAAGCTAACAATAAATGCCACTCAAGGCATAACATATAAATTACATTTCTCCAAAGTATATGGCTTGAACTGTTTCTTAAAACAGTAAACAGACTGACAATGTTTTATGAAATCTGATAGCTTATTGAACATATCAAATCCCTTGAAGTAAATTTTATTTTGACCCACTCTTTTATTTCTAGGCGCATTAAAGAAGTTATTCTGCTGCCTAGTGTTATAGCTATGCACGTCATTATTATACATAACCTTATTGCACAGATAAGGAGGCGCACGACAAATCTTAATTTTTAAAAATTACGGTTAACACATTTAAAGTTATGTATTCAGACACTGGTAACCACTGTAAACATTCCTGCATTAATTTAATTGGTGTATATCTGTTACATGATAAAATTATTCTCATGGCTCTGTTTTGTAATTTTTCTAAAACACTAATTTCATTTTTGTTTAGTAAATACAAAATACTTGTGCAGAAGTTAAAGTGTGGAAGAACCATTGTATTGTATACAGTCAGTTTTGCTCAAAATGATAAATACGAAGCACTACTTGATAAATAATTAATATTATAGCTAATTCTAGATATTGCAGACTTGGCATGTTCTTTAAAGCTTAACTGTTTATCAACAATTATTCCTAAATATTTAACTTTTTAACATTTTCTATAGAACAATTACCAAACTGTATGACATGTTTATTTTCGATGAATTTTTTTCTAACAGTTTCAGTTTCTAAAATCATAAATTTTGTTTTTGTGATATTAACTTTAAGTAAGTTCTGAGAGGTATATTCATGTAAATTAGTCAGAGCACCATTAATGTTAGCCACCAATTGTTCAAGATCTTTCGATCAAGCATAAATGAGGGTATCGTCTGCAAATAATTGAATATCTATTGCACTGACAACATGTACTATATCATTTATGTATAAGCTAAATAAATGATAATTTATCTCAGGAATATTGTTGATGGGAATTTCTGATTTATATTTTTCTTCCTAAAGTAAATTAATTATGATCTCCTGAGATTCGATAATTTTTTGATGGGTTGGATCATTTCCTTAGCGTAGAAATTTCACGAAATAAAGAAACTGCTATTACTTGGTTTCGTACATATTTAGGTCTGTCGCACTTGCACTCTTCAATCCTAATTTCAGTTGTTTCATGAAATTCATCAACACTTTTTTCGGTATTCTGCTTTTGTGTACTAAATTTACTAAAAAATTCACAACTGCATGTGGCCACACACTGTTCTCTATTTTCTGATATGCTAGTATATTGGTTAGGTCTTTCTTAGTCAATATGTTTAGCTCAATATTTATATAATGCCGCCCTCTTTGCACAATCTTGTTGTTAGCTAACATAAAACGAAAGCTTTTACGGCTTTGGTCAATTAAAAAATCATGGTTCTTGGGATTCCGGGACCTCCTCTATTACCTGTGGTACCGAATATTTTTATTATTTACCTTTGAAGATATTGCTATATAACATCCGACTCACTAAAACCAAAACAGTGGTTCAGATACGTAGATGATACTTTTGTTGTTTGGCTTCATGGACAGGAAAATCTCTTTATATTTTTGGAGCACCTTAATCAACAACATCATAATATTAAATTCTCAATGGCAATTGAATCTAAAGGAACGACTCCCTTTCTAGATATATTTTTTCAAAAGACGCTCAATACCCACTAGACTTAAGGAACATGAACAATGTATCAAGTAGAAACAAATTGTTCAATCTGCTGTAGCTGAACACCAGTATACCACTGGTCATATCCTAAATGTAAAAACCAAGGTAGCATCGGTTCCAGGATTTTATAAACGAAAAATCAGAGAATCTATTGAAATGTTTAAACATACAAAAAACTTCGATAGAAATACGGGTTAGGTCACACGTGGAAACCGATTTTTACACAGGGTTACAGTTCGGCGAACACAAATCGGGTTTAACGCCTTCCTGAATCTCTCCGAGCTCATTCAGTGCTCAGATCTCGTGGAGAGAGAATGGAGGATGGACAAAATCCTTCAAGATGCCTTGTGCAATCTAAGGCGAAACGTCGGATAGTAATTCCAATTTGACACCGTTTAATATCAAGAATCATGATTTCTTAATCTTGTTGCAATGTGTATACAATATATTTTTTATAGATTCTCTACTGTCTTTTAAATTGATATGTCTGAGTGAAGATTTATTTAAAATTTTGTTAACCAATTTGACTACTTGTATATTATTTCGTTTTATTTTTTTAGACTAAGATGATTTACTTCTTCAAGTGTTTATATATGAGTTTTTATTTTACAATTTGCTATGTCAACAATATATTAATATTTGATGATAACGCATATTTTAAATTGCAAAAGGGAAATTGAATGTTTTCCGGTATCTATAAACCCCACTTCTATTATTTTTTTACTTTCCTCTTACGAAAAAATTAAAAACATGTTTGCTGTTGTCTGATTCTTGATTTTGACCAATAGAATTTTCAAATATCATAATTCGTAATATCGATCGTTAATTAAAGGCAAAAAAAAGAAATATAATATTACAAAGAAATACGATGTAAATTTCGACACCCTGTGTATCATAATCGGGTCTAATGAATCAGTAGCGTTTTTGAGGAATTTTTCCCAGAATGTTATACAGTTGTGCGGGAGCCTTTCAACACGACATGTAAATAATTTTGCTAAAGAACTTTTTCTGAGTTCTGTGTATTGTGGATGATTTATAATCTCACCATTTATTATGTTACCATGCCAGCAAAGAGACGACAACGTCACGACGTGACGACGTAAATTCTCTATAGAATCAAAAGCATGACCTCAAAATGATAACTGGGACATGTAAAAGGCATTTAAGATGAAAAATGAACCGAAAAATGTGACAAAATGGCTCGCGTCTCGGAAGGGAGACGAGCACATGTAAATTTGGGCCGGGGTGCATAATTTTAGCAAAAGGAAATTTATTTTCACCGAAGTGACATGGTTTTTGTCTACAGGGATCGACCTGGGATATTTGTTTGATGATAATAATTCCGTTAAAGAAACGAGGTCTTTTGGAGCAGCTTCCGAAATTTTAAGAAGCGGAAAGCTATATAAGGGAGCTAATAAAATAAGTAGCTTGGGCATGAAGTAAATACTTATTCTTTAAAAGGAAATCACTAACACTATAGTATAAAATGATATATACCATCAAGTTATTTTGAAGATATGTAGAAATAAAAATTTGTAGATTCGTTCGAGATAACATGTTTCTATGAAAATACATTCTTAGTTTAATATAGTGGGGTTAATCTAACTTTTGTTTAAATTTTTTTTTCTAATTATTTAATTTTCTTTTTTTTTTAATTAGGACGTGCATCAACAAGGGTCATTATCGTATAAGTGAAATTTATAGCTTTGATCGTACAGAAATAGTTTTTTTAAGTTAAATTTTGCCAAGTAAATAACAGTCTTTTAGAAAGTTCATTAGATTGTTTAGACTGAACTCACTGTTTAGGTAAGGGAAATGAAATGAGTTAAGCCTTACACCTTATATATATATATATATATATATATATATATATATATATATATATATATATATATTTAAAAATTACTGTCTACGCGTTTCGTTATCGTCGGGGCTACACCTGTAAGCAAGAGAAGTTAAAATGATATTAAGATTGTTTACTTGAACTAAAAACAAACCTTAAAACATCCTAGTCATAAAACTACTTACAGGAAAATCCGTCGCAAACATTTACTCAATCACGTCACACATGTCCAAATACAATAAAAATATATAAAATAGAACTTAATGAATCTTAAAAAACTCCTTACAAAGAGGAACATTCACATTTTAAAAAACAATAAATATTTAATTTGGTACCGACCACAATAACGCTGACGATGACATAAGAAAGTGAACCAATCACGGAGGAAGGAACTTATTGAGAATATTTGCGTATATTTTATAAATCATACTAGATGATTCGTTGAGATTGTTTGATAGAGAGTCTAACTGCGAAATGGCGATCTCAATATTTTCTAGTACGTCTAATTTTAAAGACTTGTTATGTTGATGTAAAACTTTAAATCAAAATAGAAGAGTTCTAACCACACTACACCACAACTTGTTACGGTCTGAGCGCGCGTTTCGCTAACCAAGTTAGCATCATCAGCAGATGATATAAATTGTGTATATCATCTACTGATGCTGCTAACTTGGTTAGCGAAACGCGCGTCCAGAATGTAACAAGTTATGGTGTAGTGTGGTTAGAACTCTTGTATTTTGATCTATATTTTACCACAGGTTCCAGTGTTAGGATTAAAACTTTAAAGCTTTTATTAATATCGAAATTGTAATTCTTTTGTTAATAAGAGTCGTGTTGTTAATGGCCTCAGAAAATTTTTAAAAATTCGTGTTTTTTGACATTCGGCACGCTGTAGCTTAGGAATGGTACGTCTGGGAAGAAGTGAGCCTGAAGGCCAATCGCAGAGGTTCAATGGTCCCGTCGTTTGGTAAAAATGAAATTTCGGTAGAGTCTATAATAACTTAGCAGTGGCGTCCGATAAGGGTCTTTTTTGGATATCCCAATTACTCAAAATGCAGGTCGCTATGGTTAATTTTTCAAGGTGAGGCGGTTTTGTTCGATTTCCAATCTAAAAATCTCGGACAAGTTCGTTAATGGGCAACATCGGAACACGGTATGTCGCTTAAAAAAATAAAAATGTGGTAAAAAGAAGTTAATTTTGGAGGCATTTTGTGGAGCTGAAACCCGACCACCTTCACAAAGCTGAGAGGGGGTTCGATGGGGATATTAAAGGAGATTCAAAATCGAAATATGATGCATATACCTCAAATGCGAGGAAACTGGTCGAAATCCAAAAAAAAACTAAAAAAAAACTGTTTTAACTTTTTTTTGCGAAATCAGTAATGAGATGCAGGAATAATTTACGTGGCCCCAAAGATACCCCCGAGGGATTGAAAAATCAAGTCTCTAAAATTGCTCTCCGGTTTATACAGGGAGGACAATTTAGAAATAAAGCTGGAAACGACTTAATATATGTTTCACTAGTATTTTACGTTTGACATTGTAGCATCTGAACGTTTGACTCTAAGTGAATCAAGTGATACCACCAAAGAAACACTTGTGTTTCCTCTAGAGATCAGCACACAATTCAGTCCGATTGGAGATAAGGATGAATTTTAAGAAATTTTTGAAATGTAGTGTGCATGACAGTTGTTTGTCCGGCTATAAGCCTTTGTAGCGACGTATTGGTAACTCCTGAAAAAAGAACTACTAGGCAGATAAGAAGTGCGATCTTCCTTCTGCAAGACATGTATTAACATGTTTTTTTTTGTCGGAGGTACGGCAACTGGGTAAAATCGAGTTACACCAAAAAATGCAGATTTTAGTCGTTTTTGAAAGCAATAGCCTTTTTTAAGGTAGGCCGCGACGGATAGTTTTGATTGATGAATATCAGAATAAAGACTTTGACAAAACACCAAGTTTGAATGTAGGTAGGTAATATATCATACATATTAAAGAGGAAATACTAATTAAATACAGAAAGCTTCAGTAAACCCACTGAAGCTCTAGAAGACGGTGTTGTAACGAAAAATTCTAGTTTGACCTGAGTGTACAGAAGCAGAGTGTTTCAGAAAAGGCGGCACGGTATCTTCAGAACGGCCAAACCTATTCGTTTCAAATTTGCATCGAAAATAATCTAGGTCAGTATCTGGCAGGGATTAGATTTAGGATGATAGGGACGTAGATCTTCTATATTTTTAAAGGTGGATAAACGTAAAAAATCATAGTTTGAGAACGCACAAATCGATAACAATCAAATTGCAAGAGCTATTGAAACATTGTGGTAGAAACTTATTTTTTTTTTATTATATATTTAAAAAAAATCGAAATATTTCGAAAAATACCTAGAAACGGAAAAATTAAAAAACGGGAAAACACTATACTTCTTTAATAAAAAATGTTTTTTTCATTATATAGGGTAGCACTAATTTAATGAAACAATCTTCTGAAAAAAAATCAAGAGTGTTTAGATTTTTTAGCTAGCGGTAGGTTTTAGGCAAACAGGATAGCCCTAGAAATATGGATATCTATCAGTTGTGTAAGATGAACTCTGAAACTCGATTTATTGTCGTGTAAAAGGCGTTGAGATCGCTGCATGTTAATTCTTTTTTGGAAATTCCGACCCGTTTGTCCTACGTATTCCGAATGACAAGAATCACAAGCTAATTTATAGACACCAGTTTTATTCAGATGATTTTACTTTATCTTTTAAATGAGAAAAGAGAGAGGATAAATTACCTGATGATTTGAAGGAGATAAAACAATTTTTATTAACGGATTTAAGTAACCGATCTTCTGATATAGACAGATTTCCAAAAAAATGGAATATTAAAAAGCTTTTTTTGGCGTCTTAGTTCTTGATTGCAGAATTTGGTATATGCGTTTTCAATTAGTATTTGTCTTTATTTCTTGTTAAAGGCGTTATTAATGATGTGCAAAGGGAAACCATTATTCAGAACCGAAAAAAGCCGATAAAGGTAAGTGTTTATAGCTGCCATTTTATGTTAGATATGATGGTTAGAGTGCCATGTATCATGTGTGTCTGTCTGTTTGGGCTTTCTATATATGTTAAAATTTATTTTCTTTTGAAATCTTGAGATCGTAAGATCAAGGAAATTCATCTTGCCTTGTTGTTCAATTTCCATTGTGAACTTAATTTGTGGTTGTAAATTGTTTAAGAATATAAGAAAGGAATTGAGATCTGTCAAAGAGTCTATCCAACCAATAAGAGTGTCATCTACATTACCATACCAAAAATGCTATGTTCTTGATAAATTCACTGCCAGAGTTTAGGGTTTAGGACGTAGTGTTTTAATAAGGTATTGATTTCTTTTCTGTTCGTATTTTGGTCAGTCTTTTACTTTGACTTCATATAATGAGTTATACCTATTCGAAAACATGGTATTAAATACCGTATTATTTGAATTAGATGCTACCCTGGTAGCATAGAATAGACTCATAAATATTCTCGTGTAGCGCTGAGCGGGTTCGCCTGCCTTGCTGAAAGCTTAGGCTTGTACAGTAGGCACCAAAGGCAATCCGTAGCGCAGATTGTGAATTGTGTCCAGTAATTTAAGCACCAAAGGATCTGTCGAGTTGTAAGCTATACAGCCATAATCTAATTTGGATTGATTTAGTGACCTATGTATTTTTAGAAGTGTAGTGACATCAGCGCCCCAGGTTTTGTTCAATAATATCTTCAATAAATTTAAGTTTTATGTAAGGTAAGTTTTCTCTCGAAAATCATCCCTGGAAATGTAATTTTTTCCACAAATTTTAGATTATTTCCATTTTTTGTCGAAAAAATTTCATATTTTGTTTTTTTCGCCGGAACTTTTGGACCAGTCTTCTCAATTTCTAAGATGGTTTTGAGTAATAGAGGTCATCGATTGTATACTTTTTCGTTTGATGATAAGTACCAGATCGTTGCCGAATAATCTGGCTTTGACTGGTATTGTCATGTGATGAGTAATGCTATTTATTGCGGCTAAGAAAAATGTGACACTGATTACTAAGCCTTTTTTTTCTTAAATAATTTTCAAAATGCAAGCATGTTCCCATAGTGAAAGTTATAATATTTTATATTTCCAAATTTGAAGAATCTCCTGATGTCAAAAAATATAGCGACGCAGGTTAAAGATATCAGTCTAAAGGAATTTGGTTCTCCTTTTAAGTGTAGTTGCTTTTTCTTTACATTAAAATATAAAAATGAATATTTAAAGCAAATAATTTTTTTTTTTAATTTAATAAACATTTAATTTTGCTGGTTTGTAAAAATACTCCGAACTACTGAATTTTTAAAATGAATTACAGTTTTTAGACTTTCTATTGGATAAAAAAAAATAAAAACTTCGTATGCTTATTAGTGCCTACTATATGATTTCACAAGTCACTATCAAAATTCATTAAGCACAAGTAAAATTAGTAAATAAAATCTTTTGGATTTTGTTATCTTTTAAGTTGTATATTCAATATAGACTTTCGAAATCAGCGCAGTTTTATCACAAATTTTAAAACAAAAGTATTTTTTGTTTTTGGTCAGATTTGACCAATAGAAGCCATTATACTTATGATTAGGTTAAACCAAAAGGTCAAAAACGACAAATACTTAGGATTCCATTCCTCAGTAATGCCACATGTTTATATATAAAACTAAAGGGGAAAATCAGTTCCTTTTTAATGAAAATTTTCGGTAGATTGATTGATATCTTTTGAACTAACCTTATACATTTTTGTGTTTTCTCTTAAAAAAAATCATCGAAAAAATTAAAATTTATCACCAATAGTTTAAAATTATTAGTTCGTTTACGTAAGTGACGTAAGTGAACACCACATATCTTCCACAGACCAATATGAGAAAATAAAATACAGAATTAAGGCGATAGAGTAAATTTATCACATTAACGAACACGGTCATTTTTCGGAAGTGTTTCTCGGCCGTATGACCAAAAACATTTAATTACAAAACTGAAACTAGTCAGCTGTAGTAAAATTTTGTTTGAGGAGCGGAAGTTCTGCAAATTTAATCAGAACTGGACGAGAGTAAGGGCAGTGGTCTGTATGGATAATAGCCTATTTCTCTTCAGAAGTGTACAGAAATTATGTGCTTCTAACATTGCCTTTAACATTAATATTCAGTAAATTTTTTCATACTGTATTCTTTCTTCCAAACTGTAGGTTAGAAGTAAGGTTATGTAGTTTTTTTCTTTAAAGTGACGACTTAAATTATGTATTTAATTATGTATAATTGTTTTAGCAAACGATTTATGAGCAATCTCTTTGATATCGGTATTGATGGGGATTTGCTACATTGGTAGAAATTTTATGTTTATAATAGAAGTTTGTTGGTGACTGCTATTAATGAGCACAAATCAAAAACATATTAGGTGTTTAAATTTGGGTCCACTTTAATTTTTTATATATCTGAATGGCATAAGAACATGTTTCTATAGTCCTAACTGCTCTTTTTATGAAAACGATTTGAGAATTTAAAGATTTTAGTGTGTGTGTGTGTGTGTGTGTGTGTGTGTGTGTGCATGTGTGTGTGTGTGTATTATGCCTACTGTCAACACAACCAGTCGGTTCTAAATATTAAAAAAATATTATTTTATTTCTTTAGTAACATTCAACAGTTTTGCATTGCAGTTTTATTTATTTGCATTTAAGATAAGTTATTTCTATAGATATTTTAGATTGCAAAACGACTTTTTTGAAGTTATTAAAGCAAATAAACCGTTAGATTATATTATTTTACAGAGCACGGAATTTAATTTTGTTCTGACAATGACAATGAAAACTGTTACTAATATAGTAGATTAAATTAAGTGTCTGTGTTGTAGACTCTAAAGTAAAGTATTTATAAAACCAGTAATATTTCAAATTAAATTACTAAATTTCCACACTTTAAACAGTCCAGCACGTACTGCAACATTATTAGCTCATCGCTTCTTAGAAAAAAGTACAATTTTTTCTCACCCGATGCTCGTTGTGAACATACTGACTCGCTATTTCTGTATACATTTCTTAAAATTTACTTGACCTACCGCATCGTCTATTAAATATTATTCCTCTTTAATATTTAGCCGCACATTTTAAAAACCAACTAATGCTCTTTTTCTTGGGTCTTTTTATACAACGGATCTTATCAGAAATGCCTAATCAATAGAATGTTAAATTTAACATAATACGAAGGCTTTTACGGCTGGGGTCAATTAGGAAATCATGGTTCTTGAGTTTAGACCGTGTCAAATAGAAATTCCATTCCAAGTTTCGCCTGTGATTGCACAAGGCATCTTCAGGTATTTTCGCTGCACAAGATCAAAACACTAAATGAGCTCCGATGACCAGAGTTCAGATATTTATACCCGATTTCCACCCACCGATGCGTGACTCACTGTGAGAACTGATTCCCACGCATGATGACCTCTTCAGGATGCTTAATAATTTCAATACATCCTCTAATTTTGCGTTTATAATACCCAAGACTGATGCTGCAAAAATCTTGGTATCTTTTACAATAATCATGTGTCCTGTTGAGTGCTGGTATTCAGCGACAGCGGATGGTATATTTTGTTTCTTACTTATGCTTCTTTTTTGTTTCTTAAATCTAGTAGACACCGACAGCCCAGTTTTAGATATATACACTTTACCGCAGGAACAAGGAATTTTAAAACTCCTTCCTATTGCAAAGCAATTATTCTTTTGGTGTCTTAAGCATTATCCAATCTTTTGTGGTATTAAAGATTGTGCGGATATTTGATATCCACAGAATTCTTGCAATTTTATCTGTGGTATCCTTAATAAAAAGTAATATTACGCGACATAATGATTAAGTATCAATACGAGTTTAGGTCTGAGATTTTTATAATACCTAGTCAAAAGCTTAATATCTTCAGTGCAATATCTGATTGATTTTAAAGCTTCAGTCAGTTTCTCTGTTTCGTCCTGAGCTAAATTTGTATCACATATTGACAAAGCCCTAAAAGGCAATGAATTGTTGACGGATTGTTTTGTAGATGAATGATAGTGAGAACTTCTTCTTCTTCTTTTAGTGCCGTCCTCTATCGAAGGTTGGAGATCATATTGGCTATTTGTACTTTGGAGACTGCTGCACGAAACAGAGATCTAGTACTATTGTCGTACCACTCTCTTAGGTTCTTAAGCCATGATGTTCGTCTTCTTCCTGGCGCTCGACGTCCCTCTATCTTTCCCTGCATGATAAGTTGCAGTAGGCTATATTTCTCCCCTCTCATCACATGCCCAAAATATTCCAGCTTTCGTTTTTTAATTGTATCTAGAATTTCGGTGGTTGTATTCAGACGTTGTAGAACTTCAACATTGGTTACTCTCTCCGTTCACGATATCGTTTGGATTCGTCTGCAAACCCACATTTCAAAAGGTTCGAGTATTTTGCAGTGTATACTCAAGAGAATCCATCCCTCCAATCCGTATAGTAAGATCGGAAAGACATAGCACTTGATGAGACGAAGCCTTAGTGTCATACTCAACTGGCGACAGATTAGTAGCTTCTTCATTTTGACAAAAGCGTTCCGTGCTTTTTCGATGCGGATTTTTATTTCTTGTCCAATGTCCCACTCGGTGTTCAGGTTGCATCCAAGATAGTTGTATTTGGTAACACGTTCGATGGTTTCATCTTCTAACATTATTTGTACGTTGTCGTCGATAGTTTGCTTGGTTACAATCATAAATTCAGTTTTTTTTTGGTGTTCGTTTTAAGAACATATCTGTTACTCGCTCCATTGAGGTCCTTAGGGGAGCTGCCGAGCAATGCGGTATCATCAGCATATCTAATATTATTAATTGAAACACCATTGACATGTACTACTTTTTCTTCATTATTCAATGCTTCTGATAAAATATACTCGGAGTACATATTGAAAAGCATAGGCGATAACACGCAGCCCTGTCTAACACCCCTGCGAATTTCCACTTCCTCTGTCTGGTCAGCCTCAAGTTGTTCAAAAGCCGTCTGATTCTAATACAGATTAGCAATGATTCTAACATCCTATTCATTTAGGCCAATGTTTTGTAATATATCTAACATTTTAGTATGTTGTACCCTATCGAAAGCCTTTTCGTAGTCTATAAAGCACATGTAAATGGACTTGTTCATATTTAGGCACCTCTGAACCAGGACGTGTATGCTGAAAAGAGCATCTCTCGTTCCAAGACCGTTTGTGAACCCACATTGAGTGTCAGATAGAGTTTCTTCACACTTTTGATGGATCCTATTATGAATGACTTTAAGGAACAATTTAAGTATATGGCTCATAAGACTTATAGTGCGGTATTCTGTACAGCGTTTTGCGTTGGGCTTTGTTGGTAGTACAATAAATATCGATCTTAACCAGTCTTTTCGAATTTCTCCTGTAGTGTAGATGTTATTGAACAATTCTGTTAGGGTTAACGCACTATTTTCCTCGGCAATTTTGAGAATGTCTACATATACCTGATCTGGCCCCACAGTCTTCCCGTTCTTAGCTTGTCTTATGGCCTGTAATACTTCTTCTTTCAAAATGGGTGGACCAGTATTTGCATTTTGGAAGTTATGTTGGTCAGTACGATCATCACTGAAAAGATTCTGTACATATAGTTTCCACGTATCCAATATTTCACTCTTGTCGATTATGATTTGACCATCGATACCCAACAGTATTCCATTGTGTTTTCTTTTCTTACTTAATGTTTCCTTGATTTTCTTGTGAAAATTGAAAGAGTCGTGTTTGTTTGTTTGTTCATCAAGGCAGAGAATGGCACCAACTGACTCAGTTTCCACTATGGGAATTATGTCACATGGTGCCATTCCCTTCCTAGATGCGTACAAAAGAAACAGAACTGCATCCTAGATCGTACTGTTTACAGGAAAAGGACACACGCGAAGAGATATTTATATTTGAGTTCTTACCATCATACAGCTCAGAAACAATCCGTCATCGATTAATTAGTATTTAGGGCTTAATCAGTATGTAATACAAATTCAATTTCCGACGAAACAGAAAATCTGACTGAAGCTATAAAATCAAACTGATATTGTACTGAAGATATTAGGCGTTCGATTAGATATTATAATAGTCTAAGACCTAAATCGGTATTGGATACTCAACCATTAATTAGTGCCGTTTTACTTTTTATTAATGATTCATTCACACACTCTTTAGTACACACAAAAATGTGGGAATGCTTAAGGACACCAAATGATGTAATTCTTTTGCAATAAGAAGGAGTTTATAAAATTCCTTGTTCCTACGGTAAAGTGTATATTAGTGAAACTGGATGGTCTGTGTCTTCTAGACTTAAGGAACACGGAAGATGTATAAATAAGAAACAAATTGTTCAATCCACTGTCGCTGAACACCAACATTCAACAGAACACACGATTATTGTAAAAGATACTAAGGTTCTTGCATCAGTCTTTGGTTATTATAAAGCAAAAATTAAAGAATTGAATTTATAAAGCACCCTGAAAATTTCAGTAGAGACGCGGGCTACGTGCTTACATCATACGTGGAAAGCAATTGACCCAGTGAATCACGCATCGGCGAGCACAAGTTGGGTATAAATACCTGAACTCTACTCATCGGAGCTTATTCAGTGTTTTAATCTTGTACAGTGAAATCCCTAAAAATGCTTCGTGCAATAGCAAGCGAAACGTCAGAAAGCAATTCCTATTTGACTTGGTCTAAACCCAAGATCCATGATGTTTTAATTGACTTAATCCGTGAAAGCTTTCGTACTATGTATGAACAGGATATCAAAAAAGATGCCAAAACATTCGGCGATCTTCGTGCCAGCCAGAAGAAGATGTTGTACCACTTGGTCTTCCTCCTAAGATGTCGTGATGAAGGCATAGTTCCCAAGTCTATTAAAATTAATCATCATGTTTCAATAAGAGCAGCCAGGGACATTAATAGTCTGTAACATGGCTCTCGTAAGAAATAAGGAAGATCAAGGCTACTCGTCGTGATTTGGACACAAACGAACGTAAACTTATACAGGAATACCTAAAATTAGCTTCGACGCTTTCTGGCCTTGTTTACTAGTTTCCAATAAATATTCAGTGTGGAATAAGGAAGGATTTACAGGTATGTTAAATATATGAAGGTCTTTACATAAACATGAAGACTCGGCGGAACATTTAAAATTCGAATTAATGCCAAAAACATTTGTAAAAAAGCATAGCACTATAGCTGACACTTTAAAAGAAAATGCTAAACTATATAAAATACATTTTAACGAAAACGTCCGATTAAATAGACTATGTATGTGCTTGGTAATTGACGCAGTTTTGTACCTTGCAAAACAAGAGCTAGTCTTTCGCGGCCATGATCAGAGCAGCGAGTTAATAAATAGGGGGAATTTTAAAAAGCTTTTAGGTTTATCAATATCGAGAAGTTCCCAAGAACTAAAAGATCATCACAAAAAAATTAAAAATGTTTTTACTGGCAACTCAAAAACTATTCAAAATGAAATAATTAATTATTAATTGAATGCATTTCTGATTATTTAAATGATCATGTAAAAAATGAAATAATGAACACATAGTTTTTTCTGTGCAAGTGGATGACACCACTGATATTACGCAAACCTCCCAGTGCTCCATAATTTTAAGATACGTTAATTCAGAAGGTTCAGTAGTTGAGAGATTCTTAGGATTTTATAATGTCAGCTCCGATAGAACGTCGGAGAATTTATATTCTTTATTCGATCAAATTTTGGACCAATTTGACTATAAACATTAATTAATAGGGCAATGTTACGATGGCGCAAGTGTGATGTCTAGCTATCTAAATAGCCTAAGTTTAAAAATATTTCAAAATGTCGAATTTTTTGCGAGCCTTAGTGGTATTCCCTTATTTTTTCATCACTTAGCCAAACGAGCGTATGCTCTTACATCTGCATCTACGAGGCGTACACCAACAATTACAGAAACTCGTTGGTCTTCAAATTCGAAGATAGTAAATGTGATTGTTCAAGTTGCGTTCTTCAAAAAAAATTGTTTGACATTAATTTTTGCATATACAATATAAAACGCTGTCGTGAGGCGCTCTGTAAAAAAAGAAATGAACATTTTTTTAATACCATGTTTGATAAAGCCAATTCTATTACAGAAATAAATCATTACAAATGACTGGCCTGTTTGAAAATTTGTTACAATTGTGTGGGGAAATATTTTCAAAAAGTCAACGACTTAAAAATGAGCTTTGTCTTATTTTTGCCAATGACAGTAATTTGAATATATCGCTGCAAGAGCAAGTGAAAAAAATTAATGAAAATAAAGATATTTTAACCAAAGCATATAAAGTGTTTTCCCTTATTTTGACAATATAATCGACAAGTGCTTCAGTGGAAAGAAATTTTTCTTGCCTCAAACGTGTAAAAACGTATTTAAGAAATACAATATCTCAATAAAGAATTACTTCTCTGGGCAATATTTCAATTCAAAAGGACTGTCTGGAGGAGATTAAGTTAACTCATCCTTTTTATAAGGATGTTATAAATAAATTTGCTGCTATGAAGGATAAGAGAATTGATTTAGTATACAAAATTTAGGTAAGTCGTAAAAAAATATTCAACTTATTCCACATATAAAAAAAATTTTGGAAAAAAAATTATTGCGATAATAATCTTGCTTCATTTGCACTTACTTGATCACCCGCGAGCCGCCACTGCTAAACCAACAAAATTCGAATATAAAATGCACTATGGAATTTGAGTTAGATAGTGTTATTTACTTCCTCAATATGTATAGTATAAAAGAAAGAGAAACGCAGGAAACTGTCACATAGGAATAGGTATTTAACTTTTTTTTTAGTTCTCACTATCATCCATCTCAAAGATAATCCGACATAAATTCATTAGTCTTTAGGGCTTTGTCAATATATGATACAAACTCAATTCCAAAAATCAAACGGATATTGCACTGAAGATAGGCATTAGGCATTATTAACCAATGTTTAAGGACACCAAAAGATGTAATTCCTTTGTAATCAGAAGGAGTTTATAGAATTACTTGTTTCTGCGGTAAAGTGTATATAGGTGAAACTGGACGGTCTGTGTCTAATTTTAACTTTATTCATCTCGAGATATTCTTAGTATTATTGATTTGTTCAATAAATCATTAAAGTATTAAAACCTGTTACGAAATTAAATAATGCTTTTTAGATTTAGTTCATTTTGTTTATATAAATATATTACCTCTTTTTTGTTAAAAAAATCTGCTCACCTTCACTGTATTTTATAAATATCAAATGTGGACCTCTAGACCGTTGGTATTCTTTTAAAAATAAGTAAATAAATAAAATAAAAATATTTAAAATCGTCATGTATTAAAATTTTAATTATTGCAAATTTATATTATTTATTTCTTATTACAATTATATAAGGCAAAATGTTATTTGCATTTCTAGAAAACAAAGACTTACCCCCATTTCTAACTGAGAGGCGTTCAGCGCTGTGCCTATCCACAATTTGAAAACCAATTTAAGCACATAATGGGAAATCCTAGAAATTCGATATTGCGAACCCCCGCTTTGAAACATGTCAAAGAAGCAAGTTTCTTCAATAACTCGACACATTTGATGAAGTTTCTTATTAAACGTTTCTGTGTCAAATACGTCATTTCGAAAGTTGAGGTTGTATAATAATTACTTGGATAATGGGTAATTACCTAAACATTGTTTTGATGTGAATGTGCTTTTTTTCTGTTAGATGAATAGAGCAAAGAACTCTTTTAATTAAGTAAAAGAGTTACCGGATTACTAGCACTATTCATTCTTTATAAGTTTTTTGAAGATTAAACGCTGATGTTTGAGAAAAAAATGCGAAATTGCTGTGGGGGATAGGGTACAATTTGAAAAGAAATGTATAGAGAAAACATACACACACAAATATGTATTTTAGTTCACATCATTTAATATTGACTTGAAAAGAGAGTTCTAAAAAGTTTATATGTAAGAGAAAAGATAATTCGTAAAAGTCAAAAATTTGTATATGATAAACATTTGCTAAAAAGTATAATTATCCTAATGGTTTCACTGAAAAATGTTTTGTACATTAGAATCTAAAAATCATGCAAAATCAGGATAGACCAATAACAAAACTCTTTATACCAAAAATACTTAACTGATCAATTAAAATAAAATAAAAACGTAAACTTTTTAATTTAAGAATGATTTTTAAAACAAAAAATATATTATACGGATACAAACTTACAAAAACAAAATCTTACAATAAACCAAAAAATACCAAAATATTATTTATAAAATTCCGTGACAGTGCAACAAAATCTATATAGATGAAGCCTCTATGTCATTAGCTAAACTAAGCAAAGAGCACCAAACTTACATAAAAAATAAAGATTTTTACAAATCAAACATTTGCCAAACATGCACTCCATAACATTCACAAAACTAACTAGAAAGTATCTAGAAGAGAACCATGCTCTAAAAACGTAAAAGTAAATGCTTTAATATTGCTAAATAAATATAATTGTGTAGCTTCTTGGTCAGTTAATTTTACTAAAACATAATTCAAGAATAACCAGCCACACACCTTATGGAAAAAGGATAACAGGGATGACATGTTTTAGTTGAATATAGGCCCAAAAACCCTTTAGTTAACACCCTGCATATCGAGAACAAAACAATTGCAAACCTATATTGAAGTTAGTTAAGTTAGTTAAGTTAGTTAAGTTAATTAAGTTAGTTAAGTTAGTTAAGTTAGTTAAGTTAGTTAAGTTAGTTAAGTTAGTTAAGTTAGTTAAGTTAGTTAAGTTAGTTAAGTTAGTTAAGTTAGTTAAGTTAGTTAAGTTAGTTAAGTTAGTTAAGGTAGTTAAGTTAGTTAAGTTAGTTTAGGTAGTTAAGTTAGTTAAGTTAGTTAAGTTAGTTACGTTAGTTTAGTTAGTTTAGTTAGTTAAGTTAGTTAAGTTAGTTAAGTTAGTTACGTTAGTTAAGTTAGTTAAGTTAGTTAAGTTAGTTAGGTTAGTTACGTTATTTAAGTTAGTCAAGTTAGTTAAGTTAGTTAAGTTAGTTAAGTTAGTTAAGTTAGTTAAGTTAGTTAAGTTAGTTAAGTTAGTTAAGTTAGTTAAGTTAGTTAAGTTAGTTAAGTTAGTTAAGTTAGTTAAGTTAGTTAAGTTAAAGTTAGTTAAGTTAGTTAAGTTAGTTAAGTTAGTTAAGTTAGTTAAGTTAGTTAAGTTAGTTAAGTTAGTTAAGTTAGTTAGTTAAGTTAGTTAGGTTACACATATTAACCAAGAAACACGAAAATATATAAACTGCTCCTAATTGCAAAGGAGCTAGACCTCCGTAGTATCCTTGCAATTTTTTTTAACTACTTGATAGTTGACTATCTGATAATGGACTCCTAATATATGCAGTGCAAAATCCTTTTAACTTTAAAGCTTTGCCCATCGAAATTAAATTTGCGTCATCTACTGAAAAGTTTATGAATACTAATAAATTGATAAATTATTGTCTCTGAGATACGTTTTTCACTATGCTCATAGTCTTTTATATAAAAATGTATTTGCCCCATAAGTAGATTTACAGCTTTGCAACTGTTTTCATGAATTTTACGCACATTTATAAGTACTTCTTTCTGCTGCTTAAGTTTAACTTCTTTATGGACATTTATTAATCTGTACAATGATAATAATGTCAAACTATAATAGTCTTTATATTAAATTAAAATATTTTTAAGGTACACCTTAAATAGTGTAGGAAGTATTTTTGTTATTCTAAAGCACATAAAGCACTAACCATCTTCAGTTAAACTGCGAGACGTCAAACCTGCGGAACACAATAGTGCAAACAGAAATTTAAATTCAGAATCTAATTCAGTTAGAAATTCACAGCCGCTTCCCTGAAAATATTTTGTTACCTGTTCAACGGCTTTAATCTCACTCCTGAACACTACGCGAACTGAAGTATATTTAACCGAGTATTCCCTTAATTGCAGACTACGATGACTTTGTTACAATTTTCAGACGGCGCTAGTACTTTTATTTGTTTATTTAAGACACTTAAGTGTCTTTCATAGAAAAGTAACAATGCTGATCAAGCTACCCAAATTAAATTTAGTTTTACTTTTATTATCTTTTTTCAGCAAGTTAAGAACATATTATTATTAATTATACAAGGTGACCAGAAATGTATTTCTTCTTTTGATGGCTGATTAAAAAGTTAATTAAAGTTAAAACCATATTTATTAACGAAATATTACAAATGCTATTTCCAGATTTTATTAAAAAATCATATTGTCAAAATGCCTTCCGGTTGTGAGGTAGCATTGTTTTCTTTCTGAATTTTTTGTTTTAACTTAAGTAAATTGCGAGATTTATTTACATAAACTATTTTTTAGGAAAATAATCCTCTAAGGACTTCCATTGACCTTTTAGCTGTACGCTAAGCTGCTGAACCATGTATCGTAGTAAAAATCATGAAATGCTTGTAACTAGCAAGGTCACTATTCACGTTAATGTTTATCCCGGGCCTATTATCAAAAAAGTGCAGACCGATAAATTCTGCGGCGGAGATTAATTCTTTTTTTGTAGTTGCCTTTCGTGCTATTGCTCAAAGCTTCTCGAGCATAATACCAGTAGTTTCCTTTATTTATAACACCTGAAAGATAAACGTGGTCCGAGTCTTTGAACAGATCACTATTCAGCGGGTCACCACTATTTATACACATAGACTTAGATTACACACATGTTCGTTAAGAATTATATTTTTCAAATTTCATTATTGATTATCAATATTGTATTGAACAGAACTATCCGTTACTTGATGGAAATCCATTTTACCTAAGTAAACAAAAATACTTGAATTTCCATTTAAGTTGTTTTCGTTTACTTAGTATCAATAGTGTCTTAAAAACTAAATACAAGTTGCATTTAGTTATGACAGAAATTAATTTAATACAAATATTTACCTATCAACAAAGTAAAGTTTCTACGTGTAATGTAGGCCATAACCCGCATTCCTATTGAAATTTTTGGTATGTTTAAAAAATTTCTAGAACCTTGGTTCCTTTAAATTTATAAAATGGCCAATGGTATGCTGGTGTTTAGCTACAGCAAATTGAACAATTTGTTTCTTTTTAATACATATTTCTTCGGTGGTTTCGAATTTTTAATAATCTTAGCTGTCTCATATCTGACCTCATCGGCTTGCTCTAGTGGTAATCTTCTCATTGCTGCTTCAACGGAGGATAGTATGTCTTCTACGGTGCTATTGCGAAATTTTGGCCTTTGGAAAGGATGGAATGTTCTGCTTCGATGACAAGTTGTTTGCTGTATTGTGCGAATCTCTTCGCAGCCGAAAAGACAGTGTTAAAGCCATTAAATAAAAACACAAATATTCTAGTCCTTCCAGCAGGTAAAGACAACGCCACAGTTGTCAGGGGTAGAACGGAATACGTGGAAAAGGTAAATCAACTTTTGGACAACACCTATAAGGTTATGCAAGCAGATCCTACTAATAAAATAGAAAGACGCATCACCAATCTGATTAACGCATCCAGCTTACCACCAGCAGAGAAAAAATCATTGAAACCAAGCTGCTCGAAAATTCCCAGGTTCGATGGTCTTCCCAAGTTACACAAGAACAATGTAGCACTTCGACCGAACGTCAGTGCAATAGACTCTCTTATATACAAACTAGGTAAATATCTTTCAAATGTTCCTAATCTATTTACTGGGAAAACAGATTCTTTTATAAAAAAACTCTCCACATTTCGTGGAAAAACTTAAGGCAATCCAATTGGATCCCAAAGATATTTTGGTTTCGATGTAGAATCACTATACAAAAATGTTCCTGTCAACGACTCAATTTCCATTATATTAGACATACTAAATATAATAATCTTGATAAGAACTTAATAGATGTAGTGGAAGCTTGTCTTACATCTACCTTTTTCATTTTTCAAGGAAGTTTGCCACCCAAACCTCACTCACAAAAGGCCTTAGTATGGCCCTAAAAGAATGAGGGACCGGTAAGGTGGTTAGATACGGAAAACCTAGGCTAGCACAGCTCGGGAGTGGTCGTGCGGTCACACTACGATGTTCAAATTTATAGGGCGCCAGTAACCATTTATATATAACCTATTTCCGTTTGAGCATAAGTACCAGGTTACAAGATACTAGAATTTACCGAAGTCAAGGTAGCGAAATGAAAATAAATAAAAATATTTGAATTAACTGATTTTAATAACAAAAAAAATATATTTCAGGCGTTGATCAATTATAGTAACAATTTTCCTTCATGAAATTAATTTCATTTAACCATTAGCAAATTTAAAGTTAATAAAATATATATATTCATCACTATGAAAACTTAAACATTCCAAGGAGGTTGGTACCTTTCGTGATCACGATTGGCTAACAAGAAATTCAATTAGGTTAGGTACTAGATCAAATATATAACAAAAATTATATGCCAGTACGGCCCTGAGTATTTATTGACATAGACAGGCATTCCCTGTAATAAAACCAAAAATAATTTTAACTAATTTTAAAAAAAATATATTCAAGTACGGTTCTGGCCTAGAAGCTAATAGTTATAAAACATTTAAATCCAATTAATAGTTGAAAAATATTTAAATTCAATTAATAGTTATAAAATATTTAAAGTTAATTAATAGTTATAAAATATTTAAATTTAATTAATCATTATAAAATATTTAAATTAAATTAATAGTTATAAAATACGTAAATCCAATTAACAGTTATAAAATATTTAAAGTTAATTAATTAATAGTCATAAAATATTTAAATTCAATCAATCATAATAAAATGAAATGGTTCTACGCCAAAAGTTATTTATGCCTTAATAGGATGAACCGCGATTCAATTCAAAATATAAAAAAATAACAGGGCATAAAGTCCTTCTATCCGAAAACTACAATCAGCAAAAGTTTTATAGAACCAAAAAAAAAAACAATAAAATTCAGGCCAAAATGATAACCCTATTATAGTGCTTACAATACCAGGATACAATCGATAATTCCAAAACGGCAGTATGCATCTCATAAAATTTTGCAGAGATTCCGATTACAATCAACAATAACACTAACACTTAATGTTCCCTTTTTTTATACTTAGGCAAACGAACACAATTTTTACTTGAATGTCTGGGTACGTCACAGACAGAGCTCCGACATCAAAACAAAATTTGGACCAACAGCAGTGTATCCCGGTTCCAACTAAATATGTCGGTGGCTAGGCTCAAAGAATCTGATATCTGAAGTCCCGAAGATGGTCAAACCCAGGGGAAATTAAAACCCTAATGTAAATAAAATTAATCTTAGAAGCATAATTTCAATTTTTTTCTATTTTTATATTTAATGTTATTTATTTCCTTTTGAATAAAATTTTACCCTCTTCTTAAAACCTAATTTTTAAGTACTTCACATAAATGTAAACTCCCCAGATATTATAAAAAAATGTCATAACCCATTTCTATTATGGGATTATTAAAAAAAAAACAAATAATTCTCTTTATGTTTTTAACTAGATCCTGACTAAACAAAATGATGCCCTATTACGTAGAGACAAAATTAATTTAATATATTTAATAATATTTTCATATAATTCTCCTTCATACTTAAGTTACCCAATACTTAATCCATATAACTATTATTAGTAATAATAATAATGCCCCAACTATACCACTAAAACTCATAAAGTATAAGCTATGAGCCTCTATACTTTTTCATTAAAACTAAATAGAAGTTAACGCCATGTTCAAGTCGAAATATTCCGAAAAATTAATAATTAATTGCCTACCAATTAACTAGCCTAAAATATTATATAACATGTAAACAATATTTACGAAATTTTGCAAGAAAATTAGCTTAAAATCCTAACTTATTTTATCATATCAATTTTATTTATTTTATTCCGGTACCTAGTATTTAATATAATTGTCTAATTATAGCAGAAACCCATAAAAAAATCCAAAACTGTAATATTCAATTTTAATAATTATTCTGTTATTACATATATATAAAAACTCATTCATTGTCATCCCTTCTTACGTTCAGAATATATGATATGATCTTAAAAGTTTTTTTTTGATTATGAAATATCTTTTCAGCTCACTTTAAAAGTATAATTAATTAAATTTCAAGTTATTGTTGCTCTTTTTGTTATTTGAAGTATAGCCCGGCTAATTTCAGATACTATTTTAATTCCATAAAATACCCCTTTGAAAGTGAACCCCTAAAATTAAAATATTCAGCAGAATTTTTTTTTAATATGGCTTAATGAATTAACTGCTGCCCCTAATTAGTTCTATTAAGGTAAATACCCAAACCATTAAAATAATACTTACACACTGTTCCTTAGTGTGGTTACTTAGAGGACTCAAAACTCTTTGGTTGGCAATGTGGAACTTGAGGAAATTGTGGAAAACCAGGTAGAAGATGTATCTGTTATGATGACCTCTATACAAAAGAGAGGCCGTAATTAGCACATAGCAAATAAAAAAAACGTAAATTTTTATTTCCAAACAAGAGAAAATAATTCATAGGACAGTACTCACCACGTGAAACAGCTTCTCGAAACGGGCAAATGTTACCCAACTAACTAATCAGCACTAAAACGGCAAACAAATCGGCAAAGCTGACTAATTATACAACCACCTCGGTTAATCAATCCCTTAAAACAAGGAGTGTACTAAATACACCATCAAAAATTACACCAGTTGGCGCGGCACTCCCGCTCGTTAACACAGAGGCAAAAAAATGGCTGCCCTCGAGAACTCTTCCAAACGATCAAGGGTCAAATGACAGATGATGTCCCCACTAACACCCAAGTGTTCAAGTGGCGCGAAAATTCAATCCTTTTTCAGCTAAAAAGTACCGGAAACGAAAGCAAGGAATCGGAAAAACCAAAATTTCAAATCCATAATTACTAATTATTAACCCTGAAAACACAATAATTAATTAAATATTCAAATTATACCAGCGGATAAGGTACCTACCATACCGACCCAGTACTAAAATCATACGTTCCTGCCACGAACAACCAACAATCGGGCGTCATCTGACTAGTACCGGCTTCACCGAGAAAACCCGAATTTAGTAGCAAGGAAACGCTGAAAGCGGGATGATCGCAAGACCCTGCCAAAATCTATATTTGGCGTGTTCATTGTAAACAATAAATGTTTTGCTTTGACTGAAGCAGTAAGGCTGGTTTTTAGTTTATAACTAAGTCTTAAATAAAGCAATTAATATAGAAAAATAAATAAATATTCTACTTATAAATTAGAACCGTTACAAGTTTTTATGTGATCTCCTCTATCACCTGGGGAATATGTTTATAGAACATCTGCTGCTCCACTAAAACCAAAACACTGGTTCAGATACGTAGATTATACTTTTGTTGTTTAGCTTCACGAATAGGATAATCTCTTCACATTTATGGACATCAGTATATCAATTTCACAATGGAAATTGAATCTAATGGAACGATTCCCTTTCATCTATGTGTTTACAGGAAAGAAAACGGTACATTAGGACATTCTGTGTAAAGAAAACCGACGTATACAAACAGATACTTAAATGCAAATTCCCACCACCATCCAGAACAAAAGAAACTCACTAGTATTTAGAGCGGTTTGGATTTCTGATCAAAATTCTCTAACATCAGAAACATCGAAATTGACCGAAGCTCCATAGGGAATGATGTTACGACTTCAATTAAAAGATAAAGTAATCCAACTACATCAAAGGAGAATGATAAGAAGCCTCCGTTAGGTAGTGTTGTTCTTCCCTACACGCTCAATATCAACTAGACTTAAAGAACATGAATGATGTATAAAACCAAACTACATAAGTAAATTACATTTTTTCAGAAATATAACCCGTTAATTCCGTTGAGTATGGCTAAAGTCTATACATTTTTTGAGAAAAATATGCAAGCTTGTTTGAACGTATGTGGAGGTTATATTGTATATTTATTGTAAAATGTGTTTTACTCTACCTCGGGTTTTCCACAAGAAAAAGATTTAATAATTATTTTAAAATTAATTCATTTCAGATCGTAGCTTACAATAGCAACATTTGAAATGATTAACAAATCTTAAAAAGTGTTTTAATAATATCCAGAATATGATAGTCACTTAATATGGGACATCATTACCGTGGAGGTACATTTTAGTGCTGGTTGTGTGGAGGTTACTATTTGAAAAAAAAACTTACATTGGGGTCAGTTGTTTTAGTATTATTTGACGATTCAGGTGATACTTTACGGTTTTGTAAAATAATGTTAAACTAAAATAAATCTCTCACCTCACCGCTTAACTTAGAGCCTCCTCACATTACTGCAACAAAATATGTGAAACTTTATTTATGTATCGAAACATTCCGTAGACAGATTAGTCTACATGTTGAGGTATGTAATTATATTAAATATCTGCTTCAATTAATTTAAAGTTAAATATTTTTATTCAGTTGCGAAAAAGCCAAAAAAGATTTTTGTTTGTCAATCTAAACGCAACAAATAATCTGAACACATTTAAAAATAACGTTATAGATGGCTGCAAACTATCATTTTTTTTCATATCTAGGTTACATGTCAAACAAACTGAAACATTTTAAAATTTTGATATCAATTTTTTCTATTATTTAATGTTTTTACGATCGGCGCACTGATGAGTCCCGATAGGATGAAAGTATTTGTTCAACTACTATGTGTCTATAAAAACTTAAGGTAAATGATATAATTTCTTATGCTTGCTTAAATAAAATTATTTATATTATGTATCGAAACATTCCGTAGACAGATTAGTCTACATGTTGAGGTATGTAATTATATTAAATATCTGCTTCAATTAATTTAAAGTTAAATATTTTATTCAGTTGCGAAAAAGCCAAAAAAGATTTTTGTTTATTTATTCATGTTATTACACTAAACTATGTATTTTTAGTAAAGTAAGTTTTGCTTTTTTAAAGCCCCAAGCGCAAACTTTAACGGGACAGTTTGTAATTTCATTATCCCAAACTATAATCCGGGAACGTATCCCCCATAAACCCCGGATGCCCATTTATATCAGCCTGATTACATCAAGTCCCATATCTGCCACAGCAAAAAGCTCTTGTCACTTCAAAACTCCTTTAGATAACTGCTGATATTGGGAACTGGCACGAATTTAACATAACGATGTGGAAATTTAAATCGTAGTCATTATTTTCTCTAAAAAACTAGAACAAACTGCCCGAAAAAAATTAAGGATATTAATATATTAGGTACAAATTCAATTATTAATACTTCCCAAGATTAAGTGTTAATAATTCCATTGTTGGAATTGATTTAAGGATTCTTATTTTTGCCTCTTTCGGAATTACTGAAAGAAATCCTTACTACTTCATTTAGAGGACATTTTCTTGCTAATTTAATTACTTAGTGCTTACATGCGTATATTATTACATATAATATATCCAATGAACATTAGTATATTTTAACACGCATATATATATATAATGTGTTTTCATTCCGGATGTACATCCGTTCACTACTGTCGTTCTGAAAAGAACAGTTTTGCTGACGTTTCGCCAAAATCATATTTGGCATTTTCGAAGCTATTCGTCTATTTGGACGCGAGAAATATCGAATTCTGTGTGGTTCTTGGTCGTAAAAATGTATACGAAACGAAAGAACTAACGGTAACGAAATTTACTCCTTTCACCATTTTGTCGAAAAACGACCAACACATGAGGCTATGTTTGTTTAAGAGCCAAGGTGCCATCTGCTACCGTGGTATCTGCCTCGGCAAGGCTCAACAGGCAGTTTCCTTGGAGGAATCAGTATTAAAACCGAAATACCCGAACCCTGAAACAAACAAGGTGTCATGTCATTTGTCTTTGAAAGTCGATGAGGGAAATAACCAGTGGTGATATCTGTAAATACCATGGTGCAACTAAATCGTTTTAGATGCGACCTACTTTGGAGCACAAGACGACACATCTGCAAAAATAGAAGCGAAACAGAAATATCGATTTCTCTGTGAATCTTGGTCGTTAAAAGTTATACGAAACGAAAGAGCTAACAGTAAGGAAATTTACTCCTTTCACCATTTTGTTGAGAAACGACCAAACCATAACGCTATGTTTGTTTAAGGGCCAAGGTGCCATCTGCTATCGTGGTATCTGCCTCTGCAAGGCTCAACAGGCAGTTTCTTTGGGGGTATCAGTATTAAAACCGAAATACCCGAACCCTGGAACAAACAAGGTGTCATGTCATTCGATTTCGAAAGTCGATGAAGGAAATATGCAACTAGTGGCGCTATCTGTAGGTACTATGGTGCAAATAAATCGCTCTAGATGCGACCTTCTTTAGAGCACAAAACGACACATCTGTGTAAAAATAGAAGCGAAACAGAAATATCGATTTCTGTGAGCTTCTTGGTCGTAAAAAGTTGTACGAAACGAAAGAACTAATGGTAAGGAAATTTACTCCTTTCACCAGTTTATCGAGGAACGACTAAAACATGACTTTGAATTATACGAAACTTTCGTTTCGTATAATTTTTTGTTATTTTGGACAAATTTGATAAATGTCTTAATTTCGTAACCCACATTCTAGGCTATTACTATTCAAGCTCTAAAAAATCAGCTATTGAACGTCCACCATTTCGGATTTTAGAAACGACCAATAAATATGACATCACTAATTTATCTCAGTCTATTTTTGAACTTTTTCATTTGGTAAAAAGGCCATTGACGACCTGAGTACAAATCCCCGAGAAACGAACTTTATCTGATATTTCAATTGAATGGCAGTTGAAAAAAAATGTTGGTCCTCTCTTTAGTTACCATATTATTGAGCTATTTCGCATGTCGTTATTTTGAAACTGGTTCCTCATTGGCCAGCTCCCAGATACAAAATACAAATACGTGATATTCTATTTTATACAAAGAGGGTTGGTGGTTACTCAGTTAGCATCTGTTTATATTCTACTTTTCAATGTCAAAAATGTTTAATATATTTTTAAATTGTCATGTAAGAAGTAGAAAGTACACAGTGAATTTAAATGAACGTTTCAAATGCAGTCATAGAAAAAATACAGTGTATAACACGTTTGAAAACCACACACACCAGGGTTTTCTGTGTGTTTATACTATAGAGATGAAGTACGTGTAAACAAAAGTGGTTATGCGAGCAATTCGTCTTTAAATAAACGTGGCTGATTATGATGTAATTTTTTAGCAAACTTTTAAAGGCATATTGCTCGCACAAGCACTTCTATTTACATATATTCCATTTGGCACCACTATGCCAAATTGTATACGCTAGGGTTTCTTTTTCTAGTATTTTTGGCGACGATAAAGGTAAGAATCTCCGAATTTTTTGACAAATTCAACGTCCTCTCTGCCAACCAGTTTGGTTTTAGAGAGGGTCGTTCTACTGAAGACGCTATATTATCTTTAACTTCAGAAATATATAAAGCACTAGACAGGAGAGTACCCCTATGGTGTATTTTTATAGACTTGTGTATATGACGTGTGTCACAAGCGCCTACTACAGAAACTTCAATCCTGTGTTATAAGAGGAGCTGCATTTAGGCTACTTAAGGATTACCTATCACACCGTAAGCTGATAGTGAATATCGACGGCATTTCGAGCAACTCAAGAGTCGTGACATACGGAGTTCCTCAGGGGACCGTACTTTTGTTTACCATATATATTAATGCTTTTTGACATTTATTGAAGTTTCGCCGACGATATGGCTATAATATATGAGGAATAAACTTGGAACAATCTAAAATCAAAGCAGAGCGAGACTTAAAACATATATAAGATTGGTTGAAGTGTAATTAGCTAACGCTAAATAGTGACAAAACATATTAAATGCCGTTTGCATCTAACTCCAATGACTTACCCAATTTGGGACCTTTGCATGTTGACAATGAAACACTCATCTTGGAAAAAACTGAGTCAAAATGTTTAGGAATTATAATCGACCGGCATTTGATATGGGATCTCCAAATCAACTACGTAAAAAGAAATTAAGAGGATTCTTATCTTAAATAGGATATCTTTTTAAATCTAAATAACCTAAAAACACTTTATTTTTAACTGATACAATCTCACCTAATTTACGGCATTCTGGGTTGGGAGGGGTGTTGCAGGGAGTAATTTGCGGGAATTAAATGTAATTCAGAAATGGGTTCCTAGGATAATATTTAGAAAAAATATAAACTATTCGAGTGACCAACTTTTCTCAGAATATAGTATATTCGACATTCGACAACTTTTCTGTTAACGAGTATTGCATCATATTTACAATAATAAAATAAAATTTAAAGATTAATCGACTTACCTGAAGGAAGATATTTTCGGAATAAACTTACTCATCAGCACGAACTGTTTACGTTTAAAATCCATGATTCACAATTTTTTTTTTCTGACCTGAGGCCCAGGTCGTCTGCTGCTTGTGTAATCATTCCGTTGGAGTACCTAAAAAAATGCCTACGATCTGGTAGTATATAGGGGGGGGGGTTGTGTAATTACATCTTCGGAGAAGCTCGGAAAATTATGATTAATCTTCCTTCAGGTAAGTCGATTGATCTTTAAATGTTCCTTCGCTTGTCCTTGATATAATTACTATGTAGATGTTCAAAAGCAAAGGCAATTTTTTCTTTTTTTTTTTTGGTAACTATATATTGTTATAATTAATTATAATGATAAATGTAATTACTATAATTTTTAACAGGGCTATACACTAACTATAAACTAAGTTATTTCTGAGTTTATATCTATTGGCAATGTAAACAATAGGTTCTAATTAACAGAATTGATATAATCCATAGATAAATCCTAAATAACGAAGTACCGATATTAATAGTAGAATACTAAGATTTATTAGATCCTAATTCAATAATTGCACTAGCAAATTTATACAGAGGCTCTTCTACCTGTCTATTATAAAAACTAAAGAATTTTGCGAAACTGTAGAAGTCCAACCTGCAGTATTTTTAATCACTTCTATATTTACACCGGCTATAAATGCAGCCGGGGTTGTAGCGTGGCGTACACTATGGGCTGAAAAAATGGACGTGTCTACACCCCTTAAGTGTAACGTCTTTTTAATCCGTCTGCTTATTGTCTGTGATGATGCTGGACGATAAGGTTTTTTGTGGGTAAGTATTAATTTTTCTTCATTATTGCGAAATGGTTTCGTTCTTTTAATGTAGTCCTTGATACTGGACGCCACGCAAAGTTCTTGTCTAGCCTTCAAAAATGGAAAAATTAGTTGTGGTTGGACCCTGCCTGGAGCAGATCTTTTTATCCTATCTGGTATTTTAGTCTCAATTCTTCCTACCGATATATATATATATATATATATATATATATATATATATATATATATATATATATATATATATATATATATATATATATATATATATATATATATATATATATATATATATATATATATATATATATATATAAGGTTTTTTATGGGTAAGTATTCATTTTTCTTCATTATTGCGAAATGGTTTCGTTCTTTTAATGTAGTCCTTGATACTGGACGCCACGCAAAGTTCTTGTCTAGCCTTCAAAAATGGAAAAATAAGTTGTGGTTGGACCCTGCCTGGAGCAGATCTTTTTATCCTATCTGGTATTTTAGTCTCAATTCTTCCTACCGATATATATATATATATATATATATATATATATATATATATATATATATATATATATATATATATATATATATATATATATATCTATATAAGGTTTTTTATGGGTAAGTTTTCATTTTTCTTCATTATTGCGAAATGGTTTCGTTTTTTTAATGTAGTCCTCAATACTGGACGCCACGCAAAGTTCTTGTCTAGCCTTAAAAAATGGAAAAATAAGTTGTGGTTGGACCCTGCCTGGAGCAGATCTTTTTATCCTATCTGGTATTTTAGTCTCAATTCTTCCTACCGATATATATATATATATATATATATATATATATCGGTAATTTATATATATATATATATATATATATATATATATATATATATATATATATATATATATATATATATATATATATATATATATATATATATATATATATATATATATATATATATATATATATATATATATATATATATATATATATATATATATATATATATATATATATATATATATATATATATATATATATATATATATATATATATATATATATATATATATATATATATATATATATATATATATATATATATATATATATATATATATATATATATATATATATATATATATATATATATATATATATATGTGACAAATACGATAAAAGAAATAAAACAGCACTCACAAATCATATGACCGAAAACAACCATAAATTTAACTATGATAATGTTAAAACACTTATTACCGAAACTAACATAAAGAAAAGGGATTTTTACGCAATAATCTACATACAAAAAAATTCTAACGCGATTAACGCAAAAACAGACACGAAAAATTTACACAAAATATATCATACACTGTTAAAATGATTACTCCTACAATAAATGGTATGTACATAGGTAATAAAAAAATATATATATTTCCAAAAAAAAATCTGTATATAATAATCTTTAAAAAAAATCTGTAAATATTAATCTCTTAAAAAATCCATAATTATATATTTATTATTAAATCCATTTATAATTATATATCTATTCTCAAAAATAAATATCACATAAAAAACCATCCTGGTAATTTCTAAAACATATTAATTTTAAACTCTGCCTCGTAAAATATCAATCTGTATTACAAATATGTGCGGATTGCCATAAAATATTTATAAAACAAAAAAACCACAATTATTTTGCATACTGTATCGAGTACGTCTAACGACATGTAAAGGTGAACGTCTTGTCTTGTCTTCCAATGTGTTACCATTGTTTTGATCTGTGATTTTTAATAAAATGAATTTTAATACTATGTGTGTAATGTCTGTGACGTGACTAAATGGATTACTATGACCGAAACACAGAGATTTCCTCAAGTTTCTTTTTACTATTTATGTTTGTCCTAGCAATAAGTTAAAATTTAAAACTCTTTCTGACTGACTTATCTCTTGTAGATTTTTGAAAAAGGCCTGAACGTACGCCCGAAACGTCAATAATAAAGATTTGTGCTACTTCCTTAATGTAGTTATTTTTTAAACTAAAGGACTATATCCCAAGAATACACAATTTAACAATATACAAAGAGGTACATATATATATATATATATATATATATATATATATATATATATATATATATATATGTACAGACTTTAATTAGAGAATGAGTGTGAACTCTGCTGGCTGATGTAAGTGCGATAAGAGTGACTAGCCTATAAGTAGTGTATTCTAAATCTAACGCTTCAAGAGGATATAGTGTACCTGGATATTTTAAAAGTGGGTCCGGATTCCAAGTAAATTTGTATTTAGGCTCTGACAGTCGAAAATTAGACAATTCCTTCACAAAACGATTAATTACTTTTAAATCATTATTGCCTATAGGGCTCAAGATTAACCTTCCGGAGCTCGCGCGCGGACTGTCAGCAATTATTTTTGCCGATAATTTCAATAATCGCCCGGCCGCGGCGCTGCCTAATTGAATACCTTTCTATCGCGACCTCTTCACCGGTCAGTGCTAGTAAGTATATGGATTGGTGCGGTTGTTCGCCTAATTATTGGATTTGCGGACTGTGAGTCCGCACGCGAGCGTTCCATCTAATTATTTTCAAGAATTTTTTGTTTGAATATCTATAATTAAAAGGTAAGTTTAAGCTTATATTTTGAAAGTTTTAGTTAATAAATACACGATTCATAGATGGCGTGCTCTTGGGAGCAAGAACAAGACCGCTTGCAAAAATTAATGGAGGAATGTTTAGTGGAAGATGATGAGGGGCCTGAGGAAGGATACGAGGACCAGGAAGATGACGGGGAAGAGGACAATTTGGAGAGGCTAGACTTGGATACCGATACTGAGCAGGAAATTTCGGACATAGAAGACACCTCAACACCTAGGGGGGCATATCCTATGTTTATAGGAAAGGATGGAACCGAGTGGGCGAAACATGTCACAAATAAAAATGTAAGAACAAGGGCAGTCAATTTGATTAAACATCTCCCTGGAATTAAAAGAACTGCAAAGGATTTGAAAAGTGAACTGGAGATTTGGAAGCATTTTTTTACCAACGAAGTACTGAATTCTATAGTCGAGAACACTAATAAACACATTGCCATAAGTAAAATCAATTACGATCACGAAAGAGATGCGAAAGATACAGACCTCATAGAAATTCAAGCTCTGATCGGGCTACTTTATTTATCCGGTGTCCTAAAATCAAATAGATTAAATGTTGAAGAAATATGGACACAAAATGGTACTGGTGTGGAGCTGTTTCGGCTGACCATGACCCAATGTAGATTTCGATTTCTTCTTGATCATTTATGTTTCGATGATCTGGCTACAAAAGAAGAACGAAAGCAAACCGATAAGCTAGCTGCCATCCGAGAAGTGTTTGATACTGTTATCAACAACTTCAATACAGCTTATACACCATTCGAATGGGTCACAATAGATGAGAAGCTGGAAGGATTTAGAGGTCGATGTAACTTTAGACAATACATTCCAAGTAAACCTAATAGATATGGGTTAAAAATATTTGCAATGGTAGACTCCAAGACTTTCTATACGTGCAATATGGAGGTTTACGTAGGCAAGCAGCCTTTGGGACCATTCCAGGCGAGTAACTCACCATCTGCGGTAGTACAAAGATTGTGTCAACCGATAAAAAGAACTTGTCGTAATGTCACTGTCGATATATGGAGCTACTGAATACCCTTTATTCGGATTTTAAGCTGACTCTATTAGGTACAATTAGAAAAAACAAACGGGAATTGCCTCCGGAATTCTCGAATCCACAGGGTCGTCCTCTTTTGTCATCAATGTTCGGCTTTCGCGCAAACTGTACTCTAGTATCATACACACCAAAAAAAAAGAAAAATGTGCTGTTGTTATCTAGCATGCATTTTGACGATGCATTAAACGAATCAACAGGAAAGCCAGATATGATAATGGACTACAATGCATCTAAAGGGGGGTCGACTGTGTCGATAAATTATGTGCGACCTATAATTGTGCGCGAAATACGAGAAGATGGCCCATGGTTGTGTTTTATTCGCTTCTAAATGTATGTGGAATAAACTCATTTGTTATTTATTCAATAAATAATCATGCTAGTGAGTTACGACGAAGAAAGTTTATACGATCATTGTCTTTTCAATTAGTGGAGGGTCATATTCGTCGTAGAGTAACGCAATCTATTCCTAAGGCTATGCAACTGAGAATAGCGGAAGTTTTTGGATTGGAAACCCCCGCACCTGAACCAGCACCGGCAGGACAACGTGGACGTTGTTCGTACTGCGACCGAAAAAAAAATAGACCGTCTCGTTTCTTCTGTATCGAATGTCGCAAATGTATATGTTTAGAACATTCACGCGTGATATGTCTCGAATGCCACTCACATTAATGTATTTTTTATTTGTTTATTCGTTATTTTGTTTTATTTCATGAAAACGATCATTCAGTTTTTATTTCCTAGCAAGTACAAATTCTTTTAAGCTGTTGAGATTAATGTATTTTATAAATAAAATCCTAAAGTAAATGAAAGTCAACTTTTATTACTATTTGTTTGACAAATAATCATTAGGAAGCCTGCGAATCATATGGCTGCGGACTGTGAGTCCGCGCGCGAGTGTTCTATCCCAATATTGGAGCGCGAGCTCCCAAAGGTTAAGTTAAGAGCTGACCTATAGGAAGTTATAACAGAAAATCCTTTATTTAAATTATCGGATAAAAAAGCCAGATACGTTTCTAGACTATAAACATGAAGATCCCTGTTATTGTCAGCACAAAATTGCCAGAATCTTTTATAACAAACTCTATACTGTTTAAGCGTTCCTTTTGTTATAGATGAGGCGATTACTTCTATTGCCTTCACTGGAATTCCTTTTCATATGTAAGCCTGCCGGATAATTTCCCTGCTACCAGGGTAATCTCCTTGTGTAATGGGTGGTAGTTTCTGAAAGGAGGGATAAGCAAAAACTTGTTTGATCTAAAGTAAATAGGTTTTTCTAATAATAGCTTATTTAATAGGGGATACCACGCCTGTGTAGGCCAATACGGTATTACCACAATTTCTAGGCCATTTTCCTGAACAATTTTGATCACCTTAACGTAAACGCATCAACTGCCCATGACTCAAGGTCTGAAAACCATGAAACAAATTTATTCCATTTTTTGTTAATTCTAGTTGCAAATAAATCAATTTCAGTAGAACCAAACCTTTTTATAATCTGATTATATACACTGTCATTTAGCTCACATTCAGTATTAATCGTGAGAGATCTAGATTCTCTGTCCGCCTCAAAATTAGCAGATGAAGTAACATAGCTAGCGAATACTATGATACCCTTTTTTTCACAACACTGCCAAAGAGCTTTTGTAATATTATCTAAATATGAGTTCTTAAAGCTCCCACCTCGATTAATACAAGATATAGCCGTCTGGTTTTCAATTCTTAATAAAATCGCGATTTTTTCTTTGTCTTTAGCAAGTGATTTTAAAGCAAAATAGGCGGCTTTGATCTCTAAAAAAATCGATGTGTTTTTGTTGTTCGTTATGATTCCGGAACCGTTACAAAACGCCCCCCAACTAGTCTTAGAGGCGTCCGAGAAATTTTTGGATTTTATGGCCTGACCTAATCCTATATTATTGTGCCACCACTCTAATTCGTTATTTAAGGAGTTTGGAATATACATTTTTCTATTATAATTGCAATAGTCTCCCCGCAACAAAAAATATTTAATTTTTTCAAACGGTTTTCAAATGAATAAATCCGTATTTTATTGAAGGGCAAGACGCTACAAGTCTACCTATTAATTGGGCAAATTCTATAATTGTGCATTTCTTTTTCTTTTGTAAATTTAAAATCAAATTCTAAATGGCTTCACATTTCTCACTAGGAAGTGAGATGGTCAATTTATTAGTATTGTATATAAACCCCAAGAATCTAATATTTTTTTGAGAAATTAGCATATTTTTTCTCTCATTTATTATAAAAGGTAGTGGATCAATAAGTTTAGTGAAAATATAAGGTGCAATATTAAGACCAAATGGTAAACAACTAAACTGATATAGACAATTTTCGAAGCGAAATCAACTGTCCTTTTTATTAACAGGAATTAGAAAGTATGCGTCTCTTAGATCAATATTTGAAAGGTAGCAATTTTTATTTAAAAGTTTTATGACGGAGGAGCAATTAAAAGTTTGTTAAAGAGTTTTTAAATTTAAAATAAATCTGTATGTGCCAGAAGGTTTTTTTAATTATAAAGTAAGATGATATAAATTGTCCTATGGAAGAATGACACCCTTCAATTGCACCTATTTTTATCAATTTCTGAATGGATTTTTTATATTCAGGTAAAAGTTTAGCCGAGATTTGTACAGTGGGTTCAAACCGCTGCATAGGCTTTTTAATAAAAGGTATTTTAATTCCTGTGACCTATTCTAAGACCACCAACCCTGTAGAAATCTCGATAGCCTACCAGCGTAGTTACTTACATGTTTCTCCCTGTCTAATCCTGGCGGTGATATTTCCTGCTGTTTTTCTGGTAATACTTCGGTCGTACTGATGGGTTCCTTTCTTCCTTCCTCCTTTTCTCCTTCATTTTCTCCCTTTGTGGCGCGCGCCGGTAGTTTAAATGATAATTACTTGCTATTCTCGAACCTGAAGATCTTGAAGAACTGAGTTGCCAAGTCTTTTTCTTAAAGTTAACGGTGGCCTTTTTTATAACTTTTTCGTTTTTCATTGTTTCAGCAAATTTTGTATTGAATAACAAGTCATCAATTTAAACGTGGTATTATTTTAAACTTACGGTGAATTGAGAGTCCGTGATGGACGGTAGTAAATAATTGGCAGGCTTCTGCCAATGATCTCATACTATCAACTTCCTCTTTATTAGGCACCATAGCCTCGATAACTGTTCCTAATGCTGATAGACCGTGAGCTAATTGTTGTCACGCTCTTATAAAACGATCATGTTCAAGAACCGACTTTACTAAGCATGAATGTACTTCATTATTTATCTGGGGAGAAAGTAGAGCCCTACAATTTGCAGGTATCTTATACTTTGACATTAATTCTTCTCGGTATTCTTTAGTTAGCTTTTTTTTTAAAAGGCTGTTCCAGCGAACAACGATTTCCTCATGCAATTCTTTTCCTACATTGTCCCTCGAGTCTGGTCTTAAGCCTAAAGCGTTAAAGTCATGTTTGTTGTTTGCTGGTATTTCTGTATCACGTACTGTGACTTCGGATATGTCTGGATTATCAGAAGTTGCCTCGTACTCTAAAAAAAATATAGCCACTTAAAGTCGGCTGATTAAGATTCTACTCAAATGAAATCGCCTGATCTAATATTTTATAATTGTTTATATTTAGATAAAAAATCGCTCGATTTTAGCTTTAGGAGCAACGCACGTTACCCTAAAACCTATTCTTTATATTTTGTAGGAACGATATGAAAAAACGCACGCTTTTTCTATCTTGTAGGGATTATCGCACGAATCTACAATTTTCTCCTAATTTTCTGACAATCCCTGATTAAGCTAAAAAAGAAAAATTTACCTGAAGTGGAATAATCTTCAGACGATGAATCACTAGACTCACAAAGCTTGTTTAAGTTTTCTTGCATTTCGCGAAATTGCTTTTTTAGCCTTTTTAGTTTTTTATTTCACAATACTTGTTCGCCTTAGCTAGTTTTTTCGGCATTTTTAAACTGTTCATACACGCGGCACTTTGTTTACAGTCGACGCTGACGAGCACGAAAACGGAATGATTACACAAGCAGCAGACGACCCGGGCCTCAGGTCAGAAAGAAAAAAAAATGTGAGTCATGGATTTTAAACTAAACAGTTCGTGTTGATGAGTAAGTTTATTCTTAAACTACATAGTAATTATATCAAGGACAAGCGAAGGAAAATAAAATCGTATTGAGCACAACTATGACACACGGACAAAAAAAACCTAATTGAAGTGCCGGCACTGTCTTTGTGTACTTTGTTAATGTTAAAATGTTTGTGTCTGCATGTGTAATCTTTTTTTTTTGTTTATTTTATTGGAACGTATAGCTGTCATCTATATTTGGTGTATATTTGTAAAATATTAGATATCATGCACGAGCATTTACATGCTTCAGTTATTATCATGTTTATTTTCATTATTGTTAATTACATGACAACCTGTATTTTTCCATTATGTTTTAAGAAATAAACATTATTATTATTATTATTATTTGTTGCCAATTCTTTATAGCCGAAGCTCTATTTTAAATATTGCTGCCGTTCTAAAAAAAAACTAACAAATATTTTTTTAAAGTTGCATTCGTGCTATTCATTTTAAAGTACAAAGGCACGTATTTCTAATAAGAAATAATAAAAAAGCGGGGATTTGTTTAAGCAAATACATATAAAAATCGAAAAATGCGGTGTTAAAAACAGGTGGTTACGAAAACGATTTTTTGTTTTTTATTGAAAAAAGCGGCTAATCCAAAATTTTTTTTGTGTAAATGTATTCAGTTTAAATAAATCTTTAAATAGAAATCAAAAGGGTGGACAGGATATAAAAATAAATAATAGTTAACACGAAATATTTCTAGCATAACAAAGTTGATGATATTATAAAGATAATGTGAGCTTCTCGTTAAGTTCAGTAAGTGGAGAAGTATACAATAAATAAACATTTCTAAGACGCAAAATGATTTAATTATTTAGAGGCAGTCTTGGGTTTTTATGAATTTTAGTATTTTATTATACTTTTTAACACACGAAACAATTACACGATATTTTAACACAAAACAAATAACAGAAAAATCACTTGAAACTGCGGTCATGTCATGTCATGTTAGACATAGGTAAAGCACTGGTTAGTTTGTTACAAGGCCCATTAAGTCTATTAGGGAACCTCGATGAGCAGCTATCTGGTGAGGGGAACGCGCGGATGAGGAGGAGGTCGTGACATCGCCTGGCTCCATCTGACAAGGCGGCCAGTTTATTGCTTATTCAGCTTGACGTTTTCGTTGCGATAGTTGTCAGTTGAGCTTTTTAGAGTATTTTTTTACTTCCTCAAGTGAAAGTTTTAGGACATATTAGTGTTTCTGTGTACATATGTGAATATTTTAAAAAACTTTTTACGTAGTGTGTATAACTATAAATAAATAATAAATAACCGAAAAAAATTGAAAATAATTACAAAAAGATACAACATAAACCTAGATGCCGCAAGAGTGTCCTTACGGCTAAGGTTATTTATAAGAATGAAATATTTAAATGAACTGGCAAAGGAAAGAAAGATAAAAAAAGAACCCATTCTGAAGTGGGCCCGCACGGAAAGCTGTATAAAAAAATGAAAAAAATTATTAACTGAATTTTTAATTTGTTACCGTTCAAGCATAAATTGTCTGCTGATTTATTTCCTATTATTAAAAAAGATGTTTGAACAGTCAAATAATTGTGTTTACTGCAAATAGTATACCTATAGATAATAAAATATGAAAAATACTTACAATATACCTAAGGTGTCCCCATAGTGCGTTTTCGGTTGATATCTTGGTACCGGTTAGAAGTAGAGAAGAAATTTATGGTAGACTATAAAAAACTACAGCTGTTCAAAATTAAAAATCCCAGTTTTTAAATGTCAATATCTCGAAAGCGATACAAATACTTAGGCCTGTGGACAATATATCAATTAGACGTAGAATTTTAGATAAAATTCCAAAATGTAATAAAATATAGGGTGTTTCATATCTGAAAAACTATTTAAGTAGGTATATAAGTTCTCTCATATACTAATATATATATTTAAACTTTTTTTCTATCTCTAACCATTATCACCAAAACCCGAGAACACACTACTGGGACACATTGTATAAAAAAAATGTACATTTTCTATCTGTCATGCTAAAACTTTTTACAGGAATATTTTTTTGAGACTTTAAAAACACATCATATTTTTTCAAATACGATGCGAGCTTTTTGAAATGCACTCAGCAAAAAAACTTGGCTAAAATTTGAAACAACATCCCTAAACATAGATTTAAAATTATAATAACTTATATTTTGAAGACTGCATTTTATTGTATTATGTATTATTGTATATGAACTATGCTGTGCTAAAGCAAGCCGGTCGCCGGGTGACGTAGACCGCTCCCACCGAGTTGGGCTAGGTCAAAATCGCTCAAGGCAACCTATGGAGTTAATAGGCCTTGAGTCTGTTAGATTTTAACTTTGACTTTGACGTCAGTACTTTAAGTAAAAAACTTGGAGAAAGTAATTCAAGTATTTCAAATACATTTTATTTTATGGTAATTGTACTTGAAATTCAATTACACCCTAAAGAGTATTGTACTTGATCCTTGATTTTTCAAAAAAAAATATTTGAAGTATATATGAATTTTATTCGAAATAGAAAAGCAATTGAAGTACTACCAAAAGTACTTCAATTACGGATGGTTTTAAACCAAGTACTTTGCGCATTAAAATCCGTTTGTATTTGTTACTGCTGCTCGCTTATTGGCGAAAAACTATGAGACCTCGTTGCCGCATCGGAATATTATTCAATATCGAAAAGAGAGATGGCCCGTCGTAGAATGTAACTTGTGGTTTTTGACTCGATTACACGATGAATTAAATAAGAAATTTTCAGGATTACTTTTATAGCGACATCTTATAATTTGCACTATCCGTTTAGTAAGTGATGAGTATAATCAATTAATTAGAAACTAGTATAGTTAACGGGGTGTTCTTAGCTAGGTCTGTTTATAAAAAAAATGAAAATGATGGAAATATTACTCCATTATATCCAATATAAAAAATAAATATTTTTATAATTCGTTGTTATAGGTAAACAAATATAGAGCTGACTGAGGCGATTCGAAATATATATACATATGCTAATATAGTATACATTGTGTCACCAATGTAAACAATTATTATATGTTCACGTATCGGCGTATCGGTACATCCTAGAACAAAAATGATTGGGCAGATCAAAGTTCCGTATTTTTGCTACAAAATATAGTGTTATATTTTTGTTGTCATATGCCAAGAAATAGGGTAAAATCGAGTTTAAAACCAAATGCTTAAATTTTTCTTTTTTCCAAGGTATGCCGCGCTGACATGACGTCAAGATGGATATTTTGGCAAGACGGACTTTTTAATCCTACATCTGTCCAGAAATTTTGCAAATATCTCCTAAAGAGTTTTAGGCGCTGTAAAAATAGGCAGATCGATAAGAAATAAATTGTACGCACCCTACACAATTATTTAAGTTCTAACATATATTTCTTTCCGAATTTTCTTAACCAAATCAACGTAATTATAATAAAAATAGTGGTGCAAACATGATATCGGAGGAGAGGCTTGCTTCGGCATATGTGAAATTCAGAAGTAGTTTTATTTTTTGCTTTATGGGATACGGTGTACCTATATAAAGTGTTGGTTATTTTAATACGTTTTGTTTTTTTTTCCTATATATACTAATATACTAACTCTAAATGGACTGGTTTTTTAATAATTTATACTTGGTATGCACAAAAGTGAAAAACAAATTTTTTTAAATTGTCTAACTTTTTGTAGTGTAGTTTAATATATACCGGGTGTCTTTAAATATAAGGTATAGGTATCAAATCTAGTATATTTATAATAAACACGAAGGGGCTGACTAAGGTAAAATAAAAAATTAAAAATTTCTAGTGCCTATAAGAGTATTTCTTGGAAAAAAGCAAATTACGGACAAAAGTAGCAACAAAATAAGTATTTTCTTTAAAACAGTTATAATGAAGCAATAAAGCTGCTTTGTTTTTTTTGTCTTTGGCTGACTTCTATGTACTGGAAAAAATTCCCAAGATCTCTTACTCTTTCGCTAAAAGGTTTGAGTTATCACACCGATGCAACGTATGTTATATTTATACGTATTTTTTTAGGTATTAGTATCGCTAATAAGAGTGGCACCTTATTAAATATTTTGTTTTCTGTTTGTATAATTAAATTACTCTTGCAATGTATGTAATTGTGTTTATTTAGTATGCTCACGTTTTTTTCAAGATTATTAAAAATATTTTAAACCATGTACTTAGTTTTAACTTGCAAAAGTGTTTTTTTATGAAGTAAATTTTAAAATGTTACGTTATTCTTATATATTCTCTTTTTTACCCCTTCAATTTTTTTTTATAATTATACTCTAATAAATTTGATTTTGTGATGTTAATAATTCAGTTAATAACATTTATTCCTTACAAATATCAAATCTTATTTTCTTTTACACAACCTGCATATTCGATCTAAAACGTAGCAATTCCACATAGATGTTGTTTTTATTTCGTTCTACAAATTTCATGAAGACTGTCTAACTCTTCCAAAAAACAATTGATTACATTTACTGATTACAGCCAGCCTTACCATTTTTCAGTAGAATTTTCACCTATCGGAAAATATCAACAATTGCTTTTCGAATGTTATAAGTAAAATGAAACAATAGGGTTAGCCGCATGTGGGTGCCATCAGGGCATTGGGGGTAATGAGGGGGCGGATCAGCTGGGTCGGGAAGGTAACAACACTGCTTTCACTGGTGCGGAACCGGCTCTTGGGATTGCTCCCTCGGCTGTCAAGGCTAAGATTAAGAATCGCATTGTCGAGGAATTCCGTGCGGAATGACACGAGCTAGCAGGACTCAGACAGTCTAAGGTCTTTATATCATGTCCTTATAGCCGTTATGAGTCTAATAGACTTCTAAATCTAAACAGAGGCCAGCTTAAAACTAGGTATTTAGTTCTTATTTAAAATGTTTACTTTACTTGACAGAAATCAAATACAGTTACTTGATATTTCAAATACTTTTATAATTTTAAAGTACTTGATACTTGGTTCGTCTTGCTGATTTCGTAAGTATTTAGTACTTCTACTTCAAATATCTACTTCATTTGTCAGTTTTTGTGACAGCTCTCTTAACTGCTCATGATTAATAATTTTCATGGAAACCAAATTACATTTTGATTGTGTCATGTCAAACTGTAAATTAAATTTATTGTTAAATGCTAGTTATTTATTTGATTATTAAATATATTAAAATAATTACGATCTCTTTTTGCTTAGCGATTCAGTAAACCGGTTAGCGAAGGTTTGTACACAATTTTCTATAATTTTTAATAAGAGGACTGTTCTTAACCCTTCAATAGTAAAGTCTGTACGAATCGTGAGCTACAGAAACTATGTAGGCAAAAAATATTAAAGGTTGCGACCAGTCGAATAAACCGGCGAAATATCGGGTTCTTGCACAGAAAGCGACATGGTTTTATGCGTTTTATCGCCTGGTCTTTTAAGCCGCAGCCCAAGATCCGTATGTTGGACTTTAACTACGAATTTTAGAGCAATAATAGTCGCTATGGTGTCTGATACCGGCAAGTCAAAAAAAGACAAGATTAGCGATACAGTTTTGGAATATATGGCAAATAATTATCATATGTCAAATATCAATACGTGCAACCAAACAAATATTTGTTTTTTATATACTGTATCCGCTCACTGTTAGTTTAAAAAATGTGGTGCTCATAAGGCGGGCTCTGTTCTCAGCCGCAAAAAAGATCCAGTTTCATTTTAGGAAAAATTGTTGAAATCTTCCAATAATATTTTTAATATATTGTCTTTTGTAGGTGTCAGTTAACGCACAGACTGATTATACTCCACACAGATGATCCAGCAAATAGAAAAAAAGGCTCTCTAAATGATTCCCAACATTGTCATCTTTCAATATAGTTCGGATTCCCAGGAGATCAAGGACCAGATTTGCCGGTCGACCTATTGATTAAATTCCTGTTTAGATCGATTTTATTCATTTACTTGGCTATCCAGTATTCGTTGTTTACAGCATAATTTTTGTTTTGTTATTTTAAACCGTATACTTACCGTAAACTGGAAACACCGCCTCAATTCTTTTTGTGTGACTTTTTTAAGAGGTCATAATTATTTTACCATAAACGTAATGATAAAAAATAAAAAAGCAAAACAGGCCTGTCAATCAGGTGCATACCGTTGATTACCAATCACCTTCAAACAAACATTTCCTTTCTTCGTGTTTATTGAACGAATATTCTCCTGATTTTTAGTTCCAATTTCAAATATATCACGAACATGGGATATTCCGATTAAAATATTTCCGTATTATCACACTGTCGCAATTTCGTTCGCCCTAATATCAGTAGGCATTTAATCTGTAGAACGGCCATACTTTGCGAGTGACACGAGCTTTTTGTTCAGATATGCACCCGATGCAATCAGGGTGTTATAAATGGTGGCTCGGGCTTTATCGGGGATATGTTCGAGGATTATCGGATGAAGTTATTAAATTAAACCCTTTTAGGTAATAGTTTTGGCTTTTTTGATTGTCGTATATATTCTCCGAACATATTTGCAGGTTTTGCATTTTGTTTTACTCGCCCCAGCTTAAAGCAAATGCTATGGAAAGCATGGTGCTTAAGATCAGACCGTATCAAAATGGAATAACTTTTCGATGTATTGTCTTTGATTGCCCCAGGCATTTTGAGTTATCTTTACTTCACAATATCAGATTTCGGACGACTTTTCTATTTGACAATGCTCTTTTTACACTTGAACTGAAGGTGTAGTAAAAAGTCCAAGAATAGTAGAATTGCCTGTAAGCTACCATTTTTATAAAAATGACACCGAATAACCCGAATAATCGTTAACAAATCAAGTAGAATTATTATTTAATCTTGAAGTCATTCTTTAAACTACAATAAACTTTTGCATGTTGCAAAAATTCATGACGTCAAATAAGTGTAATAAACAGAGATAGTAAAATAGTGAATAGACCACGTGACGCTATTAAAGTTAGTTTCCACTTATGATATTGGCCATATTTCTTTTGAAGTTTTTGGATGTTTTTTAATTACAGTAACTCTCCTTATTTTTCGTTATCAGACTGATCAAGCCGACATACACATGAAAATCATATATAGGTATATGTTGACTAAAAACAATTTTTTAATTATTGCTATTACACTAGTAGATTGGCCGGCGAAAGCATCCGGTTTTTGCGCTAGGGGCAAGTTCGCCAGAGCTATGAGCACAACCTTTATTTGTCGACCGATTTTATCTAGTTATAGCTCGTTACAAGGATTTCTTTATAATTTACAGCTGAGCCTTTCACTTAGTAACAACCTTCCTACTTTCCTTAAGAAAATAATCCATAGGTTTCGAATTTCACCGATCTCTGAAAAGTTCATCAGATGACTGCCATTTCATGCGAATGGACGGGATATTCCAAAACAATTTTTACTTGAATTATAATTTTTATGAAGTACACGACTTCTTATAATAATAATGGCGGCCTCACAAAATGTAAAAAATAGTTATTCATTATACAAGTGAAAAAGTATTAGATTTTAGCTCGAGGTTGTATTGTCGATGTGAAATTTGAAGTTTTAAACTGGTAGGCTGTTGCACGACATTCATACTGCATTCTGAAATCCTTTGTTTGGATTTGGGTTTATTTGTATTTCTTGATTTTTCTTTTAGACCAAGAATTTTAACATGGATATCCCGATTTGTTTATCGATTAGTTACAGGGGGATAATTATTAATATAATGTTTCGGTATTGATTCTATTTTATAGGGGTTTTAGTTTTATTGTGCTAGTCTATTTAAAGCTTAAAATATACCCTAATATACTTAAGTGCTAATTAAAATATGTTTAGAGAAGCTCCCAGAGAAATTATTTGTAAGTATCCATATTGTCAAATATTTTTATTTTAAGTTTCAGGTATAATTTGAAAACTATAAATGCAGTCCAATTTCTACGGTATCTCTATCTTGTGAAAGTTAGCATTTCTTTTATTAAAAACTTAGTATTAGTATGAGATCTCTGCAGAATTTTTAAATATGTTTTTATATATTTATTACAATTAAATGTTTTCTTCAAGGTTACCCTAAAAATCGTATGATAGACGTGCCACAAATCCCATCGCACCACTCATATTATTATTCTGATTTGATTGTTCAAAGCAAAAGTGTCTGGTAAGAACGAGCCATAACATCAATAATTATTTTCTTAGTATTATGAATCAAAACCTACTGTTTCTGTAGATGTATGATCCTAATCAAATATCGAAAGAGATCTAAATACACCTTTTTTTATTGCGCACACCTTACGGCATCAATTCATCTAGTGCGCACTGTGGGTTCGAGGTTAAATAAATAATTAGCAAAATAAAATTAAAACTTAAATTAGACTTTTATTTCTTTAGTATTTTTGATGTAATTCAAAACAACCTTAAATTATTAATCGAAATAAATTAATAAAATGTTTAATAGAATAATTAAGGGAAACCACGCGGTTTTTTTAAAATTCAAATGAGAAAATGCGAGATCTAAAGAAACAGATAGTAGTCTTAACTAGTTAATAAAAAGTTCACATATTTCATGTAGAATATGTTTAAAGTTTGCTAGATCCAAAAAGGGAAGTCATGATGAAAATACCCATTACTCTGCAAAAGAAAATATATCAGACCCCCATACTCGAATATAGTTCATATGTTTTAATAACAATTGAATCGTGTATTGCAGAAAGAGTACAAGTCACATTTTCGGCCATATTGAGTTTATCTTGAAAATGTTTTCTTAAAACGTATTTCTATCATTTAGCACAGAAAGTGTACATGTTAGAATAGTTGTTATTGTACAAAATTAGATGTGAAATTTTCATTTACTGCAGAAACGATAGAAGTCGGCGACTTGTATCCTTTCTGCAATAGATGTGTGGCGCGTTGCATAGGGTGCCATTTCTAAAACATCAGTTGTTTGTTGTTATTATTCCCTTTAATTTAGTCAACAATTGAGGCAGTCGAGCCTGTTAAAACTAATAAAAGAAAACGAGGCGTATTAAATGCAGATAACTAAAAACGAAATCGTATAAAAAGAAATCGGTAGGTTCCACTACTTAATGATATTATTAGTTTTTGTGTTAAACTATCATATTTTTTAGCATTAAAGGCACAGGTTATACGAACTACAAAGGAAATGTAGTGTAAGGCAAATCAATTGGAGCTCCATGTACCTGTAGGCTTAAATGTTTCACAAAACTAACAGCCGAAGAAAAAGTAGCATCATTCTCAAAATTTTACAATTTGGAGTTCACATTTTTAGTGATAGCTGCCAGAGGCAAATGCCTTGATAAGAATTTGCCTCTAATTTGCCTCTAGCTAACAGATTCTCTTAAATTTGATAAAAATGAGAAATACTTTTTTGTTAGAGGCCATTCTTTTTTACACTGCGATAGGGATTTTCCCCTAAGTAAAAGGGCATTAAAAAAAGTTGGTACTCTTCATAACTATGTCGAAACTTTAGCCTCTTGTTCCTGGACGCAAAACAAAGGTACATGTTGTAAATAATAGAAAAGAAATGGTCAATTGTAAATGATGGAAAAGAAATTGTCAAAGTCTGGTGGCTGAAAGTATATAAAAAACAGCAATTTAAACCGTAACGTCACAGAGGGGCATACCAAGAAACCTAAACGTACATTGTAACGTAAAGACTTTCCATCACTTTTTTTACGGAAGTCAAGCAGGCAGTGTTGTTACGAGGAAGTTTATTAACAGTTTGGTAACACGCACGTTTTGTTTAAAACTAGCTGTTAATAAATATTTTTATTCACTTAAGTTTAATATTTCAAGTAAACTTCCTTTATACAAATTTTTGAATAAAAAAAATATTTTATTTCTTAATCCTGGAAGTTGATTGCAGAAAGGGTACACGTTTCAAATGTTTGTTAATTTTTTTTGCAAGTCAAATTCCATTAAGGGGGAACTGCACGCGGTAAAAACTATAAGAGATATGTATTAGCTTCAATGTGATTTTAATAGGGAAATATATATAGTTGGGCGCTAAAGGCAAATTTTTATAAAAAAATCAAATCTAGAATTATAAAATAGAAGTAGATTTGTCCATTTTCGACCATTTTTTAACCACTTTTTGACGCAAATGCCGTCGCATATAATTTTTTTCTCCACGAAATAGCTCTTTACCGCCTTGCACTGATCTTTTATCTACGTAACTGCAAAATTTGAAATGGTAAATCGTACTCATGTCTTGTATTTCTACAGCGCGTGAACCCTTTTGAACCCATTTTTAAACGAAATGTAATTTAAATTGCCTATACATAAGACATTTTTTTGGGGTCGGACGTGCAGGAGGTTTTCTCTAATACGTAGATACCTTTTCATCTTAATTTGAACTTGACTAGACCTTATCGCTGGTTTTTCACTTTTTGCGTGCAGTTCTCCCTTAAAAGCAAACAAGCAAAAAAATATCACTTAATAGTATAATAAGATATCCTTTTAAGGATATGATACCTACTCATAATATCTAGATAACAAAATTTAAAAGAAACACATTTTGTTGTTTTTCTCGAAACAGTCATTTTGTGACATGTACCCTTTCTGCAGTAAGCGATTCAATCATACCCTTAATTAATATTAAATGGTAAACATGGATCACGGGTTAGACCGTGTCAAATTGGTAATTTTCGCTTTTCAATGCACTGCATCTTCAGAGATCTTTACCCCACAAGGTTCGAACACTCTGAAGGAAAGATCTTTTAAAATACCTCGTGCAATCGAAAGCGAAATAACAGATAGTAATTCCATTTGGCACGATCTGATACTAAGAACCATGATGAAAGCCGTGTAAGCATCCGTTCTATGTTTCTATTAAATGGTTTCAAGTTTAAATATTAATTTAAAAATTCAAATATTAAGTAGCTTAATACATTAAACATAAATTCAATTAAATAATAAATATTATCCAATAAAATCTGAATTACAAAAGCAAGCAGAAATCACATGGAAAAGGACTCCAAAGAAAATGCAAAGATGGAAAATGCACCTTCACTAAATTCCACAGATTTTAAAAAAGAAAAAACTGCAAATAAATTGTCAACTTTTTTTTGGCTCTTAAACCACACACTTGGCATATCCATAAGAAGATACAAAATTTTAAATCACCAAAACTGATTATAATGGGGATGATGCCCGATTTTTTTAGGATCAGTACATGGAGGTGTTTTTGACATACCAAGACTAAATATCGGAAAAACGATACAGTTCAACTTTAGAAGAGTCTGAAAATCGATTAGGTTAATAATAAAGGTAAATTTGTGGCCTTGAAATGTCAAATTTGCAAAACCGAAGCGACGTTGGGCGTGCAGTCCTTGGAAGCAAGGGAAGCAGTGCTTCCCCAAAATTAATTTAGTTTATATTAAAAATGCTAAAATATTATCTTAATTATCAAGCCCATAATAAATGCGGCCTTGACCCCGACCGAGCCACAATAGAAATCGAATAGAACCTATGCGGGCCGCTAGCCTCTCTGCAGCTAAGTTCTGTATGCTAATTTCCTGTGAATCGAGCCAGAGGTTATTGAACTTTCTACCGGCTGTTTGCAATTTTTTAATTTCGGTCGCGTGCTTTAAGTGGGGGCGGAAGCTATCGTTGGAGTAGGTTCTTTGTTTGAACGGTGTTGTGTGATACGTACGTCGCGTCGTGCATGGTGCGATATGGAAGACAATAATACGGACGTGGATATAAATAAATACCGTCAACTTCGGCTGTCGGTAATAACGTTGAAAATGTTGGAGAATTTAGTAAGAAGAGTGTGTGTGAATGTGCGGTGTGTGTCTTAATAATAAAGGGATTGTCAACATTAAACTTCCCTGATAAGCTTCAAATAATTTCCAAAGAAAGGGCAAAACCGCCTATGAAAAATTTAACCACAAAAATGAAAAACTGTATTAGACATTTTTATCCGGAAAAACAATACGAACAATTTAAATGGCTAACAGGATGTGAAAATTATTTTGTTGGCCATGTTTACTTTTTGAAAATGAAAAAGGTCTCTGCAGTGATGGCAGGACAATTAGGGGGTCTGCAAGCTAAAGTTCGAGAAACTTTTCCAAGTCCTGTGTTTGTCCATTGTTTTGCTCATAAATTAAATTTAGTTTTATCCCAGTCCATCAATCACATTAACGAGTGTAAAGTATTTTTCGTTACTTTAAGTGGCATGGCCGCTTTTTTTCCTATCAACAAAACGTACACGAGCTTTAGACTCCATTGTCCACAAACGATTGCCCAAAGTAGCTCCTACTAGGTGGAACTATAATGGAAGACTTGTGTTAACAGTATCTGAAAATCGTGAATCACTGATTGAACTATTTGGGAATATAAATAGAAAATAATGAAACGTGGGACTTAGAAGCAATAAGTAGTTCGAGGGGGTTTTTGGACTGTTTCAAACGAGATTTTAATTTTAATTATTTGTTGAACATATTTTCAGAAATATTTCCATTCTCGGACAATGTTTTTAATATATGTTAAGCCAAAAAAGAGATGACTTTGACCTATTTTGGGAGAAAACGATGACGTTAAATGTAGAGCCACAAGCCAAGCGTCTTCAAACAGACAAGGTCGGAGATGTTCAAACATCATACAGACGCCTCTTTTATGAAATAATCGATCAAATTCAGCAACAAATAAACTATAGATTTAACGGTTTAAATGATTTTAAATTCCTCGAGCTCTGCAATTTTGATGCATTAAAAAGAAAAACTTTTCCAGAACATGCGTTTAAGTCTTCTTCTTCATTATGGCCAGTTCTTCGACCGAGTGTTACTGCGATCTAAACTAAAAGTGATTTACGAAACTGATGACATTAGCGCGAAAAATAACGCTAAGGAACTAATGCAATTTTTAAAAGACAAGGAGCTGGAAGATGCCTACACCGAAGTGTCGAAATTGTGTGAATTAGTATTGACAATACCTGCCACAAGTTCATCAGTAGAACGCAATTTTACAACACTTAAACGTATAAAAAATTTCGTGAGAAATTCAACGGGGCAGGAGAGACTTTCGCATACATCGCTGTTGTCCATTGAAAATAAACTTTTCCAAAATATGTCGAAGCATCGACGTTTTTATGATGATGTCATTGACGAATTTGCAAAAAACGATCGAAGAATTGAATTACATTACAAATAGGTAAGTTTCTAAAAATTGCTTCCCTTTCTTAAAATTTCACCGCACTCCCCTGGAAGCGACTGGAAAAATTCACAAATATTGATTGTAATAAAGAGTTAAGACTGATATAGTAAATATTTCATACCCGAGTATAGGCGATACTTAACAAATATGTATGTAATATGTATAATAACGTAATAAGTATGTTATTATAGTAAATATTTTATTACTAATTATATGTATTTCATTGATACATTATTTTGTTTTATACTGAAACTCTCTACAATGAATGAACTATAAATTCAAAATATATTATTTTCCATTTGAATAATCCGTTGAAATTAAATCTAAATAGCCCTGATTGCCCTGGAAAGGTCCCTGTCTTATTTTTGGTTATAGTAGTAAATAAGAAACATTCCAATTATCTGCCAAAGTACAAATAAATATAAAAATTACGCTTTTTATTTAATTAATAAAATAATAAAAATAATTTAAGATATTAAGTAATCCTAAAATTTGTATTTTAGATTACAGTTTAAATCGCACCTTAAGATAAGCAACCCAACTTATAATAAAAACAGATTAAACTGCGCACAGTTTAGACAGTTTAGTGCATGAAAAATAAATGCACATAGGGAACTAGTGTGAATATACCTTGTGCCTTACTGCACCATTCTTTAGTTTGATTAGTGACTTCAATTCATTCAACTTGCATCTTGAATTGTATAATTTAATATTGTTTATTTGGGTGGTGCAGAAATATGAGGAGACTTTCCTATCCATGTGACTACGAAACAAAAGTGTCATCTACGTATCTAAACCAATAGTTTAGATTTGGTGGAGAAAATGCTAGATCATTCATTCATTCAAACAGTTTACCAAAGTCAGGTACGAATAATTGACTGTAACTCATTCTCCCATTCAAGCTCATTTAATGTTGTGATTCTGTGGAGTAAAAATCTCTGTAAACGTTTCGAGCAATAGAAAGCGAAACATTAGATATTGATTCTTTGATTCATAAAAAAGCTAATTTAGGATGGCCCGTTGATTAGATACGCAGTGTAAAAAAAAGCCAAAAGGAATGTTTTTACGGTTTAATATTTTAGAAAAATTGTTATAGTAACATTTCAGAAATTCAAATTTTCTTCAAGGAAACTAAAAGTATGCTGTTCATCCAGATTATACATATTCCATTGTTAAGCTTGTTTAATATGTTTAACATGATAATTTGTAGGATGATTTAAGTAGTTGTTATTCATTATGTACAGCATATTTACAACGCACAAATGTACAAATCTCTTGTTAATTAAGGATCACTGTATTTTTGGAAATCAATTAAATTATCAAAAAGTAAACTTATGCTTTCATGTTGTTCACTCAATAACCGTAGATCGTATTTTTTGAAGAACGTTGAATAAAAACTGGTTAATTGAATGGTGGAATAAAATTGTTTTCCCTCGGTTCAGCATATCTGTTAATTAACTTTAATAACGGCAAAATTAGTCAAGCATAAAGCTTTATACAATGGGATGTTATTGGTTAAAATCTAGGAGGAAACGAACAAAAGTTATTGAACTCTGCGAGCTGACCCAGTGGAGTTCGCTTTATTCAATTCTAAACTTAATCCCTTATTCTAGGAAATTTAGACATTTCTGCTACCTAATCCGATTGTTTTGGACGATTTATATTTAAATGTGACGTGTTATTTTTCACAATAATAATAATGAGTTATGTTTTCTATTTTTTCTATATTTTCTAAAATATTAAGACTTCTCGAAAATTACAAAATCAGGCATAAACACGGACAAAAGCAACAATCAATAGTCTAAACGTTACGTCGCACTGTTAAGTAATATAGAAGTTCGAAGGCCTGTAAAAAACAAAAAATAAACTATAACAGTTCCTCGATATTTTTCAGAAAACAAAAATCTCACTAATGATTTAAATATTGTGCAACCTCTTAGAGAACCCTGAGATTTGACGCAAGGACTCCCAAAAACTTTGTAAAGGAAAGAGGAATCACCCTATTTTCTTTACATAAGCCTCTGTGTTTGAAAGTCAGCCGTAGATCAACTAATCAAAATAACCACTCAGAGCAAAATCAAGAGGACGAAAGACGTTTTTCACCATCCCGTACTTTCATAAAAATACCATTATAAAGTAACCTCACAGATTTAGATTAGCGCCAGCTCTGGCAATCCGCATAACTTCTGTTATTGTTGTATAAATATTAGATTATATTGATATATATTTTATCAGTAAATGATTGCCTTAATTACGAGTATTTTAATAGTCCTAGATACTTTCTATATGTAGTATTCCCAAGCTCCATTTGATATGCTTGTATTTATATTTGGCAAGTCTTTATTTTATAAATGTCCCGTTAAAAAAATTAGCGAAACATTCTAAGAAAACTCTAAAAGCGCATATTTAATAAATACTCTGCTGGAACTTCGAAGTACACCAAGGAAATTTTACTGGAAGTTCAAAATAAAATATTTTTGATACGGATAACGATTTTGAATTACGATTTTCGGCCTTTATTTGGTCAATTCCTAGAGTATGCATAACGATAAGGACAGCCTCAGGACTCCATAGCAACGGATACAGGGTTTTTTATAGAACTTTCTCATTATTTGACCAGAACTCTTACTGTGGAAGATTTCTCTTTCTCTTTGTGCAACCAAAATAATCTAGAGCTGGTTACAAAAATACGATTTCCAGCGGTTTTGAATTTTTAGAAAAAATAATTTTTTTTTAAATGATTTGCTGGGCAAAACCCACTTATGGCAATGAGATACAGTATGGTCTATCAGATCATGAACAGGGTTAGCACCCTTAAGTATTCCACCATTAATATTGTATACAGGGTGCACCAAAAACTTTACCGATTCTAGACTTTAACAATGTCGAATTTCTACTCCGCAAGATAGGTAGAATTCCAGACCTTTGTTACCCACTGTATTATTGGGACATATTCCCAGTTAATTCGAAATGATAAGTAAACAGTTTAGGTAAGTCTGTAATTAGAAAAATAATATGTGAAACTGTATTTTATTGGGAACAAGAGAATTATATCAATGATAAAAAGAGATTTTTCATTTTTTATTAAAAAATCTGTTAAATTAAAGGCAATATCTGAAAGAACCAGAGCAAATTTCAATTTTTGTCGGAACAAATGTAAAGTTTCAAGAGCTGAATAATGTAACAAATATTTCTATTGAAAAAACTATTGAACCGTCTGGTGTTTTTCTAAGCGATTTTGATATATATGTTGTATGATGTTGTATCTGTTTACAGACTTCCAAATAGCAATTTTGAAAGATTTCTATCCAAAATAGAACAATCTATATTAATAGTGGGTATTCAAAAAAATCTTGTTTTGCTGGGAGATTTCAATGTTCATTTCGGTACCAGAAATTGCGATTTTTTAGCTTTGTGAGACCTCCTAACAAGTTTTGGATTTAAACAGATGATTTTCTCAAACACTAGAAAAGGCAAATGTATAGATAATATCTTTATGAATTTTCAGTCTGAAGAGACCGATGCCAGTGTGTGACATTATCGTGTGGCATTATCGGATCATGATTTGGCACAGCAGATTGACATTCCTGTTGTTGAATTTTAAAATAACACCACCAAAAAAACATTTAGATCCATGACCGAGGTTGGTAAAAATAATTTTTTCCACATTTTGGGGAATACTTCATGGGAATTTATCTCTGACCTGGGTTTAGACATAAATAACATAGCTCAAAATTTTGATAACTTAATAAAAGTAACCTATGAGGATTCATTTTCTAAAAAATTGTAGTTTGTACTCTAGGGAACCTGTATCAGAATTGGTTTAATAAAGAGATATCTGACATGCGTGATCATTTAAACTTGTTTTCTGATATTCTAACACCGGCAAATGTTCATCTAAAAAAAGAATTTGAAAAAACTTACAGACAGGCCATAGAGCACGCTAAGCGTGAATATCATGACAACCTGATACGGGATTCAAAAAACAAATCAAAATGTTATTGGGAAAAAATCACAATCTACAGTTAATAATATTTCAGCAAATGATTTTAATGAATTTTTTGTCAATGTTGCCTCAAACCTCCTCTTAAACCATCAAATAAATATTACTCAGACTCCTGTTAATTTAAATAACCTGCCTAACACGGATTTTGATATACCAATTACAAAATTAATAAATCGATGCCTTAGCGAATTCACTTTTCCAGATGTCTGGAAGACTGCAATGGTTATTCCCATATTTAAAAATGCAACGGATCCAACTATTGCCCAATATCATTATTGCCTGTTCTGCCTAAGATACTGGAGAAGTGTATTTCCGAAAGGATTTCAAAATATTTGGAATTAAACAATCTTCTCACTGATCGATAGTTTGGTTTCAGACCCGGTTTAAATACAGCCTCGGTATTATGGGCCTGGTTTCTTGAATATCGGACGCAATATGTTAGCACAACGTTTTGCGACCTAAGCAAAGCCTTTGATTGTGTCTCACATGATCTGCTGATTCAAAAGCTTTCTATGCACAGGTTTGGTGAAGGCACAATAAATTTAATTAAATCCTACTTAGACAATCGCTTCAAGAGGGTGTCCGCAGGGGGTGTACTGTCAACTGCGAGACCTATTAATATGGGTGTACCGCAGGGCTCCATACTCGGCCCACTGCTCTTCTTAATCTATATAAATGATCTTCCTAACGCAAATGTGGCTCGATGTGTCTTGTTCGCTGATAGCATAGCGGTTTCTGTTGGTGGTAACACAATTGAGGAGCTTATCAATGGGGCATATGAGATACAATCGGAGGTAGAGTAATGGTTGCAACAAAATGGTCTTATACTCAATCATGATAAGACCAATAATATAATATTTTCAATATGTAAGAAGGACGATGAAACACCTTTCCCAACCAGGTTTTTGGGACTCTATCTGGATTCTCAACTCGACTGGGGTCACCACACGGAGTCGCTTGCTGACAGATTGAGCAAAAGTATTTTTGTATTTCGCAAACTTGCTCGAAAAATCTCTACAAATATTTTAAAAACCACCTACTTTGCATTGTGTCATTCAACCATGTCTTATGCGGCAATTGTCTGGGGGCACTCTGTGGGGTGGCGGCGAGTGTTCTCTCTGCAATGCAGGGCTGTGCGTGTTCTTGCAGGTATTGGGTAGAGAGATGATTGTAGAGAAAGTTTTGTTAAACTTGGCATCTTAATATTTCTTGTATATACATATTTCAAAACCTATTGTACATATATCCAAATAAGAATAAATATCCCACCAATGGAGAGATACATGGTATGGCCACGCGGGGCAGAGAGGATCACTGGGAGCCACATCACAGACTGCAGGTGCCAGAACGGACTAGATTTTCTAGCGATAAATTTCTATAATAAGGTACCAAGGGAGGTCAGGCTTCTTGACTTCAAAACATTTAAAACAAAGGTTTCCAATTCTCTAGTCAGCAAGGCTTACTACAGTATTGACGAATTCTTAGAAAAACGCCAGGCAAACATCTCCTTGATTTAGGTAAAATACTCTTACATCTATATCTCAAATTTTATTTGTGTAATATTTAAGTGTTTATTTATTTCTATTTTATTTTAATTTAAATGCATGTATGTGTTATTTACCTTGTCTAAACATTTTAGCAACTTGTGTAAAAAAATAATATTGACGCATGTGATCATCATTGTAACATAAAATAAATAAATAAACAAATAATACACATTTATGTCAATAATATAACAAAATAACTTTGAATAAATTATTTTCAAGGCCGAATTGATTTTGTAATTTGATGTTAACCGCTGATATGACAAGATAACAATAGGAGAACTATTATATAATTGCTGAAATCGAACTGGCAATATGTAGTTAAAACTACTGGCCATAGTAATTCAAACTCAATTATTTTAGACAAAGAACACTAAAATAAAATAATTATTAACCTGCGTGTTAGTTTTTTAGTGGTAACAAATTCTTCTTTATCTGCTTTAATTAATTTTTCAAATTGTTCTTTTTAACCGCCACCTTGAATTTAAAAGAGTGGTGTTTCTCGTGTGTGTTCTTAAAGCTGGGATAAATTCGAGGCTGCAAGGGCAGATATGGCTTGGGGTTTTGCAACCAGCTACTTCTTGGGGATGGAAGAAAGAAGTACGCTAGTTGATACCAATCCCAAGTATCCCATCAATTAACCCTCCTGCCACTAAAAAATCTACTAGAACTAGTTTTCTGCAATTGCAAAGTAGAATGTACCAAAATACGAAGGAACCTTCCATGTATAACTATTTGTCGTCGTTTTGGTGGAAAATTATGTTGCATTCGATCTAATCGGGTAGAATATGTCGAAAGAAAATGGAAAACCAGATATTCAACTTTGGAGCTCAAACGGACCTGGAACATCACAATCGTGTGGCGAATTATGAATCACGGCTTTGTACAGTAAGCTACTTAGGTAGAGGATAAGAGAGGCTGGGGTTTTTTTATTATAAAAATGTCACCAAATACATTGCAATTTCCAGATACTTGTTGCATATAGAGTACCTGGAGAAGACCAGATTGTAATAGAAGCTGTTACATTGGTTGGCGATAAACTATTGACAGCAGTACATCTCTTTTTAACTTCTCCTTAGAACATAGTAAAAGTCCAAGAATGTGGAATAACGCAATAACAATCTTTATTCACAGAAAAAGATATATCACTGATTTAGAGTACTACAGACACTAAACGACAAATGATCATTTACAGATCATAAAGGCTCTTAACGAAATGTCAAGAGGATATAAGAAACCACTGGTACTAATATTTTTCAATTTCAAGAAAACCTTCGACACCGTGGAAGCAAGCACCGAAACAGCAAGTGTTAAACTCGACGATTACAAAAATAAATATCGAATAGAAAGAGAATTTAGACACGGGGACGCCATCTCACCTAAACTTTTTACGGCGGTGCATGGATATACCTTTAAGAAACTTAACTGGGATAGTAAAGGCATAAATATCGATGGTGAATATCTGAAGCATCTACGATTTTCCGACGATATTGTCATAATAACGAACAATATAGGTGATTCTCGACAAATGATTACAGAACTTGCATCAGCATCGATCTAGCCTTGCACATTAATTAAGCCATTAACGTTTCGACTTGTATCACAGAAGCCAACAGAAATAATTGCCCGGATAGGGTACCCGATAGTAGTTAGCAAAAACCGCTATAATAAACACCAAACTATTTTAATAAGCGTCAAATCAAGCTGACTCGTATCTGTGAAAATATGATAATCATATGGGCGGTAATCCTCAATTTAAAATTTAGTACGCTGTAAAGTCCAATACGTTCGCGCGGCCAGAAATCTCATTAACTGTTTAGAATAATTAATACTGAACAATAGGGCTGTATTAACGAAATCGGGCCCTTTAGGATAATGCCCCACAGAGTTTAATAAAACGCTGATCGTTTTTGTTTTGTCATTGTCAGTAATTGTTGTTGCAGTTAGTTTTCGACAACATTTATAATGATATCTGTTGAGAGGACTTGATTTGGTAATATAGAAAACTATTGGATTGACAGCGTCACTCATTTGGAATATAATGTGTTGGTACCGATATACAAACAACTACAGGGTGGCGCAAAAGTGTGACAAAGTATCATATCTCCCTCGTTATAATTTTGAAAAAATATGTTTATGAAAGTTGAATAACAAGAAGAAATATTTTTAATTAAACAGGGTATTTCACAAATGTGAGGCACCTAAGAATCAACTTTTTTTAAATGGGACGCCCTATATATTTTTAAATATTTGGATTTCCTAAGAAATTCTCCATATAACACCACATTTGCTTTTGCATTTTATTTTGACGTTGCCAGATTATTCAAAAAATATCTAAATTGAAAAAAAAACAGGATCCTCCATAACCTGTTATAACTTCTAACCTACAACGATTTCCAGAAAAAAAAATTGTACCAAAGAAGATAAATGTTTAGCTAAAAGTGTTTGCTGCAAATATGGCAAAATTGAAACTAATTTTTCTTTGATTTTTTAAATAGCACACCCCGTATCTAACTATTCTATCGTGATCCGGTATTAGTCATTTTTATTAAGGTGATCCTTTACCTATCTCTAATAGTTTTTGCGATATATTAATTTTTATTTAGTTAGCCATGTTCTTTTAAAATTGTGGTTCTTTCAATTTTTCTGCCAAAAGTAAATTTATTGTAGTAAACAATTTATAAAATAATTTAGCTTTCAAATTTAAACAATAATTTGATATTTATATTAACCAGATGCAGATAGTTAATTTAAAAAAAAATCTAGTAAGATATGACCAACGAAGATGCCAATGATTTAAAAAAGTTCGTTTTAATTATAACCAACAAACAACAAACGATTAAAGAAAATACACAAAAATCATAATTTTTACAATGTAATTGTAATTATTTCTGCATCTATTAAAAGGTATACCATGGTGGCTGTAATCAACTTATTATAGTGATAATAATAAAAAAGAACGTCAGACGAGACGCTAAATAAGGAAATATTATTTTATGCAGTAACAAGTTTTATTTTATAAAAATAAAATAAAATAAAACAACAAATTAAAAAGCAATATACAAAACACTACCTAATTAAGTGTTCAAAATGTCTACCGTTCATTGAACACATAGTTTAACACGTCTTTCAAATGGACTCTTTAAATTTCGGCACATGGCAACACTAATATTTTTTGTAAAACAATTTTTAATCCTTAACTTCATGTCTTCCTTTGTTATGAGAGGTATTTTGTACATTTCTTCTTTATATGCTAAAGTTCATTTTGTGTAAGATCTGGCGATCTAGCCGGTCACGGAACGAAAATGTTCTTATAGGCCCTGTAGTCGCTTTATTATAGTTCATGCTGGTTCAGAAGCCGGATTTGTTCCAGGTTTAGTTTTTCGCTCGGGACTAACAACTGGAGACTATCATGGACAGATGAATAGAGACAATTTTGTAAAGTGGTTGCTCGAGAAGCTTCTACCTAACATTCCTCCCAAACCAGTCGTGATAATGGGTAATGCGTCTTATCATTCTCACGTAGAAGATAAAGTGCCAATTAAATACTCTGCAAAAGCTCATATGATATCGTGGCTTAAATCGAATAATCTTGTATGTGATCCAACATGGAGAAAATATCAATTATATGAAGTAATATCAGCCAACAAGCCTAGAGAAAAAAAAAGTATAAAATTGACGGTCTTTTACGTAACCTCGGTCATACACCTTTAAAGCTGACTCCATCCATGTGCGCCCTCAATTGATTGGGCACCATTATGAAGATACCACACTACATTCAGCGTTTCATTTGCTATTTAAGCTAATAAGCCAGGTAAATAATTTTTCAAAAAATCTAAGTAAACGTCTCCTGTTACCTTTTGCTTAAAAAAATATGGCCTAATTACGTGGTTACCTAAAATACCTCTCCAAACATTTAATGACCATCTAATTTGGGAAGTATATCTTACCACATGCGGATTTTATGTTACGTAGTAACGGAAATTGTGTCTGTTAATACTCCCATTCTTATGAAACGTAGCCTCGTCTCCAAATAGCACCAAATGAGGAAATTTTTTTCTTTCTCTTATTTTGTTTTGAGCCCACAGACCAAACTTCAGTCTTCTCTGATAGCCTTCGGGAAACAGTTCTTGGAGTAATTAAATATGGGTGCATTTTATTAGCTTTAACTATTCGCTGAACCGTTCTTCGTCCAACATCAACCTGCTGAGAAATGGGTCGTTGTCAGACATGCGTATTTTTGGTAACTGCTAAAAGTATATATAATTGATTTTCCTCAGATTAAGAAAGTTTTTCTCCATTATTTTTATTATATGCCACACTACCAGATCTTTGGAAACGCTCCAGAAGCTTTTCGAATGCTCTTTTTTCAAGTTGGCGTCACTCGGGATACCGTTGCTGATTCTGATACTGATACAATTTCGCTAATAACATATTCTTCTCACTAGCTCCCAATACAAAAACCAGATCAACCATCTCATCTTGTGAAAAATGTAATATTTAAATTTTAAACTAAACTGTATACAATGTTTACAACAGTAATTTTTGCCACTGACAGATAAATTGAGAGAATCCTTTTCAAACAAAGTATTTTTTTTTAATAAACATGGCTAACTAAATAAAAATGAATATATCGAAAAAACTATTAGAGATAGGGATAAGATCACCTTAATAAAAGTGAAAGAGGACTAACAGCGGAACACGATATGATAGTTAGATGCAGGATGTGCCATGTAATAAAACAAAGAAAAATTCATTTTAATTTTGCCAAGTTAGCATAATTTGCAGCAAACACCCTGTATAAAATTATTAGGTATGCGGCTATCTAAACTCTTATCTAGAATTTTATCTTCTTTGGCAGAATTTTTCTTGCTCGAAATCGTTGTAGGTTAGAAGTTATAGCAGGTTATGGAGGACCATGATTTTTTTTTCTAATTTAGATATTTTTTGAGGCAACGTCGAACAAAAAGCATAACCAAATATGGTGTTATATGGAAAATTTCTTGGGATATCCAAATATTTAAAAATGTATAGAGTGTATAATGAGAAATATTTTTAAATTTTATTTTTGTTATACTTTCATAAAAAGATATGATACTTTGTCACACTATTGCACCACTCTGTATGCATTTATTACAAATACAATACCGATAGCGACAGTGATTCAGATATTCTTGTAAAGCAATCTAACTCTGTGGTAAAATTCCTACAGATCAGCTGGAATCAATATTTATTCCTGTTTCCAAAAAAGTCCAACCCTCGCAAATCTAACGCTTCCAGCCATATTCTTATTTATTTAAACTGGTATATTCCTAATTAGTTCATAGTGTTGATAATTACAACATATTTGGTATTAGTGTTAGTAATGACAGCAAATTAGATACTGGTCTCAAATATTTTTCTTTTTTTCTCGTTTGCTGGACATAATATAGGTTATTGATAGGATTTTGTTATTAACTCATATTTGTATTTCTATAAATAATATATTATGGCAAATTCAGAAGTGCTATGTGTATATACTTGTTTTTGACTTGTCAGTGAGACAAGGCAGTAGACGTCAGTAACAGCACAAGTATTCATTTCGCTCAGCAATACCAGCAACTAACAGTCAACTAGAAAGAAGAAACCAAAGTCTTGAAGCAAAATTGTAACTGATAAAAGGTAGGAGATACGATTTCGTTATATTTTTTAATAATTTCGTTAGAAACTTGGTACGTAATTTTCTTTGAATATTATCATTTTAGCTCCAGTTCATGTTGTATATTGTATATATTGTATGTTGTATATATAGCACAAAAAAGGGATTTGTTGACACTATGGGACGAGTATGGCTGACCACGACACCCAGTTTTAATCTAAAATAGGAGCAATCTATCAATTTTAGATTTATTTTTATAAATCTTATCATGGCAAACATTAACACAATTTTGAATCGAAATACTGAGCCCTCTTAATGTATCCCTTAAATTTATTACAGTATTCAGAACTAACAAAGAGAAGGGGCCCTAACGCCGGAGAAGCAATCCTCTGTTGAGATTCTCTGAGAGAATTCCATTTTCATTTTTATTACTTGTGGGCACAGGGGATTTATTTACTTATTTTTGTCTTTATCTCGTACTAAAATATACATACAGTTTTTTAAATAAAAATGTATTACACTAAAAATTATTATGTGAGTGAAAATCATCCCGGAGAGATAAAAAACGTGGAGCGCCACTCATAATGCTGCTCGCAGATGGCAATATCAAGATTGAAAAATAAGCCATGTTTTAATAGAATAATTTTTAGTGAAATAAATTGTTATTGTAAAAAAATATATGTAAATGTTATTATAAGATAAAGACAAAAATAAATATCCTGAGCTCATAAATAACAGAAAGGGAAATGGCGCTCACTACTCAAACAGGCCTAAGATAAAAGTACAAATACAGTACATTGTAGTTTCGGACCATTGGCTGGTTTATACAAATATTTTTTAAGGGGGGTTCAATTTCCAGTCCCTTCAATGTAAGAAGAAGGATCGTATGATGTAAAAAATATTGAAAGGACGCCAACACATATTAAAATATATCTTTCCTTCTTTTTTCGTCTTTTACTCGTGCGTAAGTCAAAATGTTGAAGCTAAAAAAATTACGCAACTCTTATAAACTAAATAGCTTTTTAATTAAAAGTATTAGGAAAAGTTATAATTAAAATGTTTGATTTTTTTGCAAGACATATTAAAAAGAATTTTTTTTGGTTATAATAAATTTTTGTCTCAATTTCCTCACCAAGTATAGAGCTACTCTTGCAATCTGGAGTTTACAAGTAGGTAAAGATAAATAAAACCAACTGCTTATTTCATGCAAAACAAGATCTTCTGTTCAAACGTTTATCAATCCTGAAAAATAGTAGCTTATGATGGAAAACTTAGTTTTCAAGAACTTTAACTAGACCACAATCAGAACTAGATAGAAGAATTGCTTCCGAATATTATTCTTACCAAGAGATTGTTTATAAAAAAAAATAAAATAAAAAGTTAAGAATTTAACCAAAACAGTAACAAACAGCGTAAGACTCATTTTTATAATATTTCCTCTTCCCCTTCAATAATATCAAAATATGTAGGCAACTTCTAAGACATTTAATTTTAAAATGATAAAAATGTTTAGTATATTAAATATATTTATTCATATCATTCATTCATATCATTGTTATTTAAGCATCTAGAAGAACTTCTATTATTATTGACGAGATGTTTTTGTTAATAAGTTAGATAGAGGGAAATTTTTGACACGTGCTTTTGTTATCAGAAGTGGTTCATTTTATTAGTAATGCCAAAGGAGATCATTTATTTGACCACTAGTGTTAAAATGTGTTAGTTACCACACAGTTTGTTCAGAGAGAAGCACATATTGAGATCATTTAATTTAACCAGGGAAACAATATTTTTTTTACAAATATAATAGATTATGGGAAAAATAAAAGTGAACAGTACTTATAATTTATTTCTTTAAAAATATGGAAGAAAATGTTAAATATGAGAGTTTTGTAGACCTTCGTGGATCATTCACAATATTAAATATTATCAGCAAAACAAACGAGCATCGAATAAAAAAAGATATAGCCTAAATATTGATTTTCTTTTATTTTAAAATGGATTGTATGGGGCGCAGATCTAAGGCGATATGAAAAAAATTTTGAAGATGGACAAAGAACTCCATCATTAAATACCATAACACAAACAAGTAGAAGACTAGAAGAAAGAGGAATTCTTAGCTATAGAAAAAAAAAGAAATAAAATAAATGTATAAGAAGTTTTAGTGATTCTGTTATACCTCCAAGGGAATTCGAGAGGCTCAATGTCCGATTGTATGCAGCATTTAACATATGGAAGAAGAAATAAAATGTTAACTTATGGATAAACCCAAAGAAGGTTAAATCCTTTTAAGAAAAGATCATATATAAGTATGTGAAATCAAAAGCTCAGTGCCGGTCAAAAAGAAAATAAATTTACTCACAAATATTAACGAAAGAATGCGACAAAATCGTAATTTATTTCATGCCACCCTTTGAAAAGAACAATCAAATTTCTCAACTACGGGAATTCTTAGTAGACGTTGTTTGGTCAGAATTTAATCAGCCTTTAGTGAGAAATATTACACATTAGAATTCTAGTACCCTTATTTTTTCGGAGAACATTAACTGAGAAGCGCTATCTAAATTGCTAAATTGGTTAGATAATGAAATATTTGAATATTTATCTTCAAAGAATTTTCTCTTTACCAACCTAGACATATTATATGGCAACAGGACGGAGTGCCTTCCCATAATATATGTGAGGTTAGTAATTTTTTAAATCATCAATATACCAAATCGATCTGTAGACATGGAACGATACATTGGCCTGCAAATAACCCAGACCTATCAACTACGAAAAGTGCGAAGAACTACGTGATAAGCATGTTAAAAATGTATTTTATTATTTATTTGACAATGTTAACTTTTTATCTGTTCATATTCTAATTGATTTGTTATTGGATATTATCACTTATTATTGCTTTTAAATGGCCGTACCTATAATTTGTTTGAGAACTGCGTTTTTAAATTTCTATATGTATTTTGTTGAAATATCTTCACGACTGTTCTTCTTATTTTTTTTACAACATTTTCAGCAACAACGTTGCATCTCCATCCACCAGGCTTTTTGAACATTTATAAATCAATACCAACATCTGGTAATAAAATTGCAGACGATATTCGAAATGCATGGCTATTATTTGATTTTGGATTTTGAAAGACAATAATTGTCTGAATCTATTTGGATATATCAAGAAATGTGTTGATTCCAACTGGTTGGATAATGTATTTTCCGTTTCTATATCCAAGATGACAACGATTATTGTGCATATGAATTGGACGCAATTAAAAAAATTTTCAGACCGCTGAAATCATATTAATTCCAGCAGTATCAACTTTGGTTATTGTAAAAATCACGCGATCTTTATTCTTGTATCTAGGACACTTGTTTTCATAAAAAAAATAATCGCAATCAATGACGTCTTAAGAATCCATCTTTAAGAGTTTATTTTTCACTTAAATACGTATTCAGCTTTCATCAAAATTCTACTAAAATCTTCCTTACTGAAAGTTTTTAATTATTTCGCCTATATCTTTCTACTTTTCGCTTCAACGAAGCAGTCAAATTGGTGAACATATTATATCTACTTAACTATATATCCATATTTTTGTATGGATAGATATTGTTGCTTGTAACAACAAATAGTAACTCCACGCCGCCGTGGAGAGTCTCTTTGTACAAACAAAACAGACAAACATTACCTTGCACTACTTTTGAAAACCCGTGTAAGCCTTTTTTATTTTCCTTTTAACCAGTGACGGCTCGCACTCTAAAATGTAGAGTCGGCCGAGGCCATAAAAGAACGGTTTTACGGCGAGGGGGTAATAAGGTACTTACCCCTCCCTCCGCTCAGACGGGTCAAACATCATGTGAAATTTACATACTTTGAAAAATTTACTTTGAAAATTACGATTAAAAACTTGCCTATATAACACTATAGCACAAGAGCGACCTGTTGGATTGGGTCTCTTGCATGTCTATAGATAGGGTATTGATGTAAATATAAACAATGTAATTAATAAATCTGCTGCAGCAAAAAATTGGACGTTATTCTATAACCCTTTATAAGAGGCTGTTTTTCTTTCACTTATGCCACAAGTATGATAAAATATATAGGTATTTATATTGTTCTCATACATTTATAATCAAATATACTAACAAACTTTTTTAAATTAACCCCCCCTCCTCCAAAAAGGTTTCTTAAAATCGCCCTAAAGGCCAATGTGGTGTTAATTGCTGCGGCGTCCAAATATGGTCAAATACTACCCTAATAACTTTTATTTTTTTCCGTTTATTTCTTCAATGATAATTAAATAGGTACCAACCTATATATATTAGATCTAGACTAGAGTATAAATTTAAAAAATAAGAAAATAATTTTAGTAAAATGCTCTAGTCAGTTAATTCAATTTTTTTTAATTTAACTGTATCTTGCCTGAAGAGGAAAATAAAAAATAGATGCCAAACAAAGTGAAAGCTACATACAAAAAAGCATATTGTCCAGCAAGAACCACGATGCGCCGGCCGACTTTTAAAACAAATTACAAATGATATTTTAAAATATTCACTTGCACTTATTTTGTCACCACATTTAAACACGTAACATGAATTTGAAAATTGCTAATATAATATATTAACCATTATTAGTCATGACTAAACTAAAGAACTAACTAAATTTAATTTAAAAATAAGTAGTATCATTTTATAATAATTACAATTAATGCCTGTAAAATGGTAGTATTCAATTGGGAAAAATTATATAATATATAAATACGACCACATTGAGACGGGCCGGTGTTGCGTGATATAAACTACGAAGAACGTTTTTGCCGAGGTTATACCATGGGGCTGTATGCAAACGTACCACGTACCGCGTGAATTAGTATGAAGTGAAGTCTAGCATGTGAGATGATGAAATTGGCTGGCCGAGCCACCGTCTATAATAAATATATTAGAGTATCTGTGGACGGTGGCCCGCAGACTGTTGTTAATGGCGTTATTTGTATGTTAGTCAATAGGGATTTTGGTTTGTCTCAAGGAAATAATAAATATAATAAATAATAAATTTTGGTTTAGTGCGTTTTCAGGATGTTTGCAAAATTATTTTTGAAAAATATTTACTTTTTTAAAAAGAAAATTTTCACTGCATATTTTCTGATACGACCATGCCGCCCCTGACGCTTTTAAGTTCCTCGGCTACACATTTTCTGCTACAGCTTTTACAACTTCTTCAACATTGAAAGGTAAAGTCTTTTTAGAATCGTTCATTTTACACAAAATTAAGAAAGGTTATGAATCTTATCAAATTATAATCAAATGTTTGCTCACATTGAAGTTTTTACATGGTAACACTTTATCACGATTGGTGCATTGTTATTTCCTTGGAAACCAACAAAAACGGCTTTAGTGTTGTCTTGATCCAAATTAATGCATCTTTAGGATCTGAATTGGGATTTAAGATTTTATAACAAGTATCATCTATTATCTATTACACTATTATCGGTTTGTGCGTTTTCAAGATATGAATCTCTTACACCCATGACACTTAAAATCTAATCCCCTGAGACACTGGCCTAGCCTGTTTTTGGCGCAAAATCGAAACGAATCGATTTAACAGTTTCCAAGTTACGGTTGCCGCAAATTTTATTTACATACACACAGCAAAAATATACTCTTAAAAGATACACATGCATGCTAGTTCAAAAAAGGTAAAATACGTCAAATTTCTTTTATCTCTTTTGTTATAAATCTTTTTTTTTATTCACACAGATGATCTAGGAAAAAATATCAATCTGAGTTCTCTGAACATTGAGATAAAAAAAATACAAAATTTTAAAGATGGGTGTGTCAAAATTCACTGCAAAACTAAATAAGAGACAAAATTAAACAAGAAATTGAAAAAAAATCAAAAAAAAATTATAGCACAAAATATCAATAAAAAGAAATCCACGTCTTAAAATGGTTGGAATAGACGAATTGTTAAATGAAGAAGAATTAACGAAAACAATATTGGATCAAAATAAAGATATCACAAGAACGCGAAATTAAAAGTTATTACTATTAAAAAAATTAAACATAAATGGCAATTTTGGAAATTGATGCTTTTAATTTTAAGAGGATTGTTGAAAAGGGAATAATTTTTGGTAAAATTTGTACTGTTTTTGAATATTTTAATATTGTGCGCTGTTTTAAATGTAGTGGTTACAACCATTTTGCAAGTAAATGTACAAAACAACAACATTGTTTAAAATGTGGACGACAAGATCAGTCAGCTGTAAATTGTAATACAACAAAAGAAAATATTATATGTCCAAACTGCAATGAATTAAATAAAAAATTAAATATAAGTTACTTAATAAATCACTCCCCTTTCGATCATAGTTGTGAGGTTTAGAAAAACCATGTAAAAAAAAAGACAAAATTCAGTAAGAAGATATATAGCAATCAGACAATAATAAACCAAAAAAAAGTCTGTGGGAAAGATATGTAATAAGATTTATCATATTAATATACAAGGATACTTTAGTTCTAAAGACGAAATTTTACAGTTTATGGATGGGAATAAACCTTTAATTTTATACGTAGCAGAAACTCATATTACAAAAGAGGTACAAGATAGAAAATTGCGTTTTTTGTATTTGTTTTTCGAATTCAAAACATACGGGAGGACTAGTTGTATACGTGTATTACAAAATTAAAGTAACACATTTTTGTCAAGAATTCGAAGATTTTTAATATTGGTTGTGTTCAATAAAATTTTAAATTCACTACCATTTATATACCCTTTCTACATACTATGTATTCCCATCTGGAAGTAAGGCAAAATTTTTGGACATTTTTAAGAACGAATGCGAAAATCTTTGGAAAGGAAGTTCTATAAATATTATTGTTGGAGATTATAACATAAATTATTTAGATAATGATTTGTATGCTGAAAAATTTAAGAAAATTCTCAATCTGTTTGGATTCAAGCAACAAACTAAGGAGTATACTAGGGTGACAAAAACCAGTAAAGCATTAATTGATTTAGTAATCACTGACAATTTTTCTTTTAAAACTGGAGTTGAACGTTTACCCAAAGTTAGTGATCATAGTTGGACTTATATTGAATTAGAAAATTATTTTACTCATTTTGAAAAACAATACAAGAAAATATTAATTATTGATTAATGGCACTGTTACGAAATAATCCTACACCCTGGTTTAATAAAAGTATTTTGGGAGCAAAAGCGAGGCAATATGTACAAAAATTTTACTATTACAAATAATATTCGAGATTGAGAATAATATAAAACAATATGAAACAAATTTGTTCGGATATTAAGAAAAGAAAAAAGTTCCTATTATGAAAATTTGATAGACGGCAATAAGAATGACAAAAAAATAATGCGGAGAACCCTTAAAAAAACAACAAACCTAGAAAAAAACTGTTTTTAATGAAATTATATTTGGCGATAAAACTGAGACAGATCCACATATTATCTCTGAAAGACTCAATATATATTATATAAGAAGTATAGAAGATATAATTAAAACAATCAATCCAGGAAACAACAGTTTAATTACTGAAATCCAAATTGCAGTAATTTATTAACTAGATTTCGTGAAGTATCTTTAAACGAACTTAAACATAAAATTCTCAGTTTGAAATCTAATAATAACATCGAAATTTTAACAAAAAAATTATGAAGAAAAACTTTTCTTGTGCTGGATATCCAATCTTAAATCTTATATATAAATGTTTAAGAAAAGCAGAAACCCCAGAAGATCTGAAATGTTCCTATATAATACTTGCGCCAAAAATAAAAAATTCTAAAAAATGTACAGAAATGAGAGCAATTAATGTAATATGAGATATTGAAAAATTACTTGAAGAAATTGTTGACAACCAAATTTTGAATCACATAGAAGAAAACAAAGTTTTAGTTCCCTCTCAATCTGGATTTCGGCGCAACCACTCCACTTAAGTTGTCCTTCAATATGTAATTGAAAACTGGACGAGAAACATGGCAAATAAAGAAATTATAATAGCGGTATTTTTAGATTTTAAAAGAGCATTTGAAACAATAGATAGGAATAGATTATTAGACAAATTATATGAATATGGCATAAGAGATAATGTTCTCAAATGGCTCAAAAAGTATTTAAAGACCAAGACACAAATAACAAACTTTTCTAATGTATATTCAAATAAACAGATTAATAATGTAGGTGTATCACAAGGAAGCAAACTAGGTTCATTATTATTTATTTTATATATCAATGATTTACCGGGTGTTTTAAAAAACTGTAAAATACAAATGTTTGCAGATGATACACTAATTTACATTAAAGATAAGGATATTACATTAGCAAGTAATAAGATAAATCGAGAGTTAAAATTAGTCCTTAACTGGTTAAATATAAATAAGTTAAAATTGAATCCAGAAAAAACAAAATGTATGATAATTAACGCTACAGACAAAACTAACTTATTTATTGATGGTAAGAATTCGGATATTGTTGATTCCGTTAAATATTTGGGTATTATTTTAGATTCAAAATTAAAATTTAATTTTATAGAATAAGCAAGCATTTATCACTATTTGCTAAAAAAACAATTTATAATACAATCATATTACCACATTTCTTATATTGTCCAACAATTATATATATGGCGAATCAAGATATTCGTATTCATAAACTTCAAGTTTTACAAAATATTTTAAAAAGGATCAAAAGAAATTAACAATTTAAAAAAGAAATAAAAAATGAATCATCACTTAAGAAATTCAAAAAGTCCTGAAAAAATTACTTATTTAAAAAACAGTTTATATAATTTTGATATGTTGAAAGTTTTATTAATATTATTATTATTATTGTTATATTTATACAGGTTAATAATAACTGTATAATAGTTACATAAGGTTTTGTAATATGTACATTAAATAATATTGTAATGGAAATTTTATAGCAGATTTTTGCTAATAAACTCTTAAACTAACTAAACAACACAACTTGAGAAAATCATTGATATACATACAATTTAAGTTTGCCATAATAATGCTGAAAACTCAAATTATGAAAATATGTTTAAATATCCCTGGTTTCTCTTTTGAAATACTATTTTCTTTTAGCAAAATCAATATTCGATACACTTTAGTCTTTTTTGTATCCCCTTAAACGTTTCCTGTCCTTGTTTTTTCCTTCTCGTGAAAATTCTAAAAGGAGGTTGTTACGGTCGTAAATATAAATTCTACACAAAAGACCAAAGACCGAATGCACCTAGAATTTGTGTCAACGGAGCGCTGTAGTCTCTGCAAGTAATTTTATTTATGAATTTATGTTAAACATTCTCAGCTTCTTGAACGCCTTATGTAAATTTGCTTTGCTATAAATTGCTTTTTCAGCAAGCTGTTTATTCTTTCGGGAGAAGAAAGTCTGCATTTAACGCGCTGTGACTTTACCTGGACAGAGCTCCTTAGTTCATATTTAGCAATTATTTTTTATTAAACCGCACCTGTGATTTTTGTTTGTATAATAAATGATGCTAGTGTAAACCTGAATTACGGATTAAAGATCCGGGAAATTTTCCAGAAAAATGTTTGCCGTTCCTATCAGTTAAACTTATTATTATTTTTTTAAAACAACTACTTAAAGATTTGTAGTGTTAGGTTTAGGTTTATATAACGCCAGAAATATATATGCGTTTTCAACCTCGTTCGAAAAACTCTCCTGAATATTAAATTTCGAACAAGCAAATGTTTTATTAACTTTGGGGTTGGAACATTTTTTGTTTTTTATTCGATTTTTATGATTTTTTGTCGTATTGTAGGCAAATTATTCGGGTTTATCACACATATGCCTATTTTCAAGAACGCCATCTTATAACATATATCTAACATTTATAGAACCTACCCATTGTAACATAGAAGTAGAAAATACATTTTCGGCGCTTTAGGCAATTGTACTGTTCATTTTAATTTACCGGTATACCAAAATCATTAAACATTTTAGTTTTTAATTAGCCAGTTTTATTTTCTGGTTGTATAATCAATTAAAATGTATGTTAAGTTATTTAATATTATTTTATGACTCTCTGCATCTTATTATTTTAGTGTGCATGTACTGACATGAATTAAAGTTTGGTATAAAGTATATATTAATTATTATGTTTAGTTGTTATATTGATTTTTATTGGTGTTTCATCTTTGCTTCCGCTGGAGTGCTTGATTTTGCAGTTTAATTGTTAGAAATCAATTTCCATCCTTTGCACACTTTAACTTGCGCTCTTGCAACACAGGTTTTAACTTATTTTCAGATTTTTTAACTGAGGGGTCACTTGATATCGTGGGACTATCTGAGACCTGGCTCGATACTTCGATTTCTAAATAAGCAGATTACGGAATTGTTAAAAGGGTCCGTGAAACCCGTGGAGGTTGAGTAACCTTTTATATTAAAAGTTCTATTAAAATTAAAGTCTTGGATACTCTACCTTCCTATAATTTGTTTGGAAATCTGTGGATTTCATCCAAGGTCGAAGATAAGAGAGTGTGACTGAGAACGTTTTATAGGCATTCACCTACAGTGAATCTTTATACCTGTTTTAGTCATTTTAGAATCTACTTTAACTTTATTTCTACCTAAATATGATATGGTCTTGTTGTGCTCAGTGTTGATATGTCTCAGCCTAGTAATGCCTCAAATTTGCTTAATACCTTTGTACAAATTACAAAAATAAAATCTGTGTCAAGTAGTCCTTGAACCGCCCCATGTAACAGAGAACACCGATACTTTAATTGACTTAATAATTACTTCTTCCACAGATCTTGCAATGAATCTTGATGTTATACCCATAAAAGATATTTCAGATCACTCGTTGGTTAGTTGCTTGGTTAAAATGAAAAAAGAAAAATTTAGGCCCTTTTTTCGTGATTTTATAGTTTTGATTTAGATATATTTTTAAGAGAACTGGAAGGTGTGTATTGGGACCAAATATTTAATTTTACAGATATAAATAATATGATCACTTTTTTCAACAATAATGTTAATTCTGCTTTTGACATATTTGCTCCATTCAAAACTATTAGGATTTCTAAGCGGCCTGCGCCATGGCTTACTGAAAACTTAGTTTTAATTCTAAAACTAAACGATAGAGCCTTGTTAAAATATAAAAGAAATAAGTCTAGGGAGGCTTGGAGTGAATATAAACAACTAAGAAATTTCGCAAATCACTCTGTAAAAATGGAGAAAAAAGCATATCTGGAATTTAAGTTTAAAAACTCTAAAGAGCTGAAAAACGCTGACAGACTTAAATATCTCTAGTAATAATACAAATTTAACATTTGATCCAAATATCCTAAATGATCATTTTATTAATGAAGTTTCAAACTCTATTTATTTCATTCCAAATGATGATTTAAATTAGTAAGTACAAGAATTATCGTAATGTACCGGACAGCTGGGAGTTTAATTTTAAGAATGTGTCGGCCGATAGCGTTTATAAAATCAATGGTTCTATAAGAAGTGATTTCTCGGGAGTTAATAATCAAAATTTGAAAATGCTTTAATGCCTTTTTCCTTATCTCTTGAATCATTTGACTCGTATAGTTAATATTTGCTTACTACAGGTACTTTCCCCGATGATTGGAAACAAGCAAACATAATCTCTGTTCCTAAATGTAATAATCCTGCTGAGTTAAGTCATTACAGGCCAATAAGCATTCTGTCCATTTTATCGAAGGTCTTGGAAAAGGTTGTAGCTCAATAATTGAATTCTTATCTGACTAGCTCTGGTATTCTCCTTGTGGTGCAATCAGGATCTAGGCCTCATCATAGGACTTGAAAAGCACTTCTTAAAGCTTGAAATGATATTTTTACCGCGGTCGACAAGGGACTGAATACCAGCTTGAATTTTCATGCTTTTAGCAAGGCTTTCGACACACTGGACCATGGTTTATTCTGTGATAAATTGTTTTACTTTGGCTTATCTGAGAAGGTAATTTTATTATTTTTTAAAGTTAACTAACCAAAAGAAAACAAAGGGTAGTTTTTAACGGTAATAGATCAGAGTTTTTAAGTATAAACAAGGGTGCTCCGTAGGGTAGTGTTTTGGGCCCTCTTTTGTACCTACTTTATATATCTGATTTTTATACATAGTTAAAACACAATCCTTTTATATGCAGATGATTCTCAAATTTACTTTTCCTTCTCACTTTGTAATTCACATACTGCAATTTTAAAAATTAATTAGGACCTTGACTCTCAACGAATCTAAAGCGAAAGTCCTGCTGTTTGGCAAAAATAGTGAAACTTTGCAGAACAATAACGATTTTGTTATTTTTCCCAATGGTCTCGATCTTCGGTTTTCTGAAAGTTGTAGAAACTTGGGAGTATACCTTAATTCTAGCTTAAGGTTTTTAAGTCCAGTTAATAACTTATTGTAAAAATCCTATTTTAAACTGAACATTTTGAGGACTAAAATTAAACTTAGATTATGTGATTCCTTAATTTTGACATTTATTTCATATTGCGTTGTAGTGTATTGGTCGGCTTTAAGTCAACGGTAAAAATCCTCACTGCAAAAACTACAAAACGCATGTATACGTTTTTCGTTGAATTTACGTAAATTTCATAATATTTTGGACTGGTTTCGTGATTCTGATTGGCTAAATTTGGACGAGCGGATCCAAGTTCATGTTTAATATTCAAAATTAATAAGGAGAGAACTACACAATATTTATTTGAAAAATTATGTAAAAGAAGTGAGGTACATAATCGTTTAACTAGATCTGCATTTCTCTACGACATTCTCAGAATCCTATACGTTTATTTCAGCGTTAATTCTCATATAATTTAGCAAATATCTTCAAGCGTAGGTACATTGTGTTCTTTCTACATTCCTTTCTATTTAGGATTTATTTAATGTATATAGTCAATACTTATATTTAAGTTAAGTTTATTTAGTGTTTAACGTTGGTTGCATAGAAGAGCATTTGATTTTTGATTTGAACGTCGCCATTATTCTAATGATCTTTGTACATGACTATTTTTAGTTTGAAATAAAAACCCTTTGTATTTTATTGTTTATATATTTGCCCCAATTATTTTTTGGGTGATTGTTTGTATAACATTATTTATTAACATTTTGCATCATTTTCCTTACAGGCATTTATGAAAAAAAAATCATAAACTCCACCACTTGAAACCCCACAAGTCTCTAATATCTTTTATTTAGTTACAGATTTAATTGAAACATTAAATGGTAGGTATTCTCAAGTTTTTTAAAAATGTCTACACATTAGATTAACAAAAAATATGAAAGGAAATTATGGCGTTTATAAACATTCTTTTCTTAAGTATTTTTATTTACTTAGTTAAATTAGATTTCCACAAATTAACAGCTAACTCTGCTTAATCGTTGATCTATATATTGTATTATTTTTTCTTGACTAACTTAAAGATACATTTTTTTTAATATATCGTAAGTTTCATCTGGAATATAGATATGCATTTTTCTATGCTTGACAAGTTTGTATATATTTAATAACATTTTAACGTTGACCGTTATTTCAGAGTGATAATTTTTACTAAATTTCTATAATTAAGTAAAAATAAGTGTAACCGGAATGCGCGTTGGCTTCCAAATGTTATTCCGAAAGGTTTCCATACAGACGTTGTCCAGATCACAAAACTTTTATAGTAACAATTTGGAATTTGCAAGTAATTTCAGTTACTAAACCCAAGAGAATGAGATTAGTAAAAAACCAAGGTAGTATTCAAACTGTACCTAATCGGCTAAATGAAAATTCTCACCCATCGGTGTGCGCTATAACATAAAACGTTAACTCTAACAGAGTACGAAGCTTTTACAGCTAGAGTCAATTAAGAAATCACGGTTCTTGGGTTTAGACTATGTCGTTTTGGAAATCCTTTCCGACTTTTCAACTGCGATTGCACGAGGAATCTTCAGGAATCTTCACTGCACAAGATCAAAATACTGAATCAACTCTGATGAGTAGATTTCAGATATTTATACCCGACCTGTCCCCAACAATATGTGACTCATTGTGATGATTCATTTCCACACATGATGTAGCACGTAGCTCGTGTCTCTATTGAAATTTTCAGGGCGCTTGATAATTTCAATTGATTCTTTAATTTTTCGTTTATAATAATCCGAGACTGATGCAAGAAACTTGATATCTTTTACATTAATCATGTGACGTGTTGTGTGCTGGTGTTCAGCGACAGCAGATTAAACAATTTGTTTCATACTTATACATCTTCCATGTTCCTTAAGTCTCGTAGATACAGACCGTCCTGTCTCACACCTATATACACTTTACCGCAAGAACAAGGAATTTTATAAACTCCTTCTGATTGCAAAGGAATTGCATCTTTTGGTGTCTTTAAGAATTACTCAGTGATTTTGTGTATAATAAAGATTGTAAGAATGTTGGATTTCCGCAGAATTCTTGCAATTTTATTTGTGGTACCTGGCTCTCGTAAGAGAGAGAATCAAGGCTACTCGTCATAATTTGGACACAAACTTCCGTAAACTTCTACAGGCACACCTAAAGGTAGCTTCGACGCTTGAAATTAATTCATTTCCATTGGACAAAATCACCATCCGGCAAGCAGAAAGGATTTACCAGTAACTGATAGCAAACAGAAGTTTGAAACTCTACGCAGCAAACACCAACGCAGTACAGCCACTACAGAATACGGTAATTAATATATCTTCTATTTCAATAACAAATGCAGAGAAATTGGTTCACTCTAAAGAACATAATTTCGCAATTGCTCCAAGAACCATTCCAGTAGAGGGCATAATAGCAAATGTAGAGGACAGCACCCAAAAACTACCACAAGAACAGGCAGATTCAGTTCGATATTACACAGTGACACTCAGTTCGATATGAGACAGTAAAAATTCTTTGCAGCACTAAGCCATCAAAATCCAACTTGTAAGCCACAGAAAGAACAGCCATGAAGAGCCTTACTGATAAAGAAGATGTTATAATTTTACCTGCAGATAAAGGAAATGCAACGATGGTCATGGACAAGAACAACTACGTAGATATATTACTCCAAGATGACGGTTATAGGACAATACGAACGGATCCAACTAAGAAAATTGAAAGAAAAATTTACAGCCTTATTGTTGTCTTGGATTTACCCGATTTAAAAAAGAAGAAATTGAAGTCAAGCGGTTCGAAGATTTCTCGAGACTTCCAAACATACATAAAGCTAATGTACGGTTACGTCCCATTATTCTAGGTAAATATTTAGCCAATCTCTTAAACCCCTTCACAGAACACTCTAATTCTTGTATCAAAAACACTAAACATTTAGTAAAAAAGCTCAAAGGTTTTTGTTTTATATCTCGGTAATATTTTAGTCAGTTTTGATGTTGAATCTCCTTAGACAAATGTGCTTATTAACGATTCAATTTCTATAATTTCTGACATATTTCAACATAAAAAGCTCAATACAATTGAATTTATAAGAGAATGCTTAACGTCCACATTTTTCATTTTTCAGGGTACTTTTTACGAGCCAACCTCGGGTGTCGCCATGTGATCTCCGCTATCTCTTGTGGTAGCGAACATCTTTATAGAGGCTTTCGAGGAAATTGCTTTAGGCTCTGCCCCTTTACAACCTAAATGTTGGTTTAGATATGTAGTTGATACATTTGTAATATGGCCTCATGGAGAAAAAAAAACTATATTTTTAGATCATCTAAACCAACAACATCATAATATAAAAGTGAGCCAAGGTGCCAAGAAAGAGAACGGTCCACTAAGTCATACTGTTTACAGGAAACCGAAACATATGAGTAGGTATTTAAATTTTAGTTCGCACTGTCATCCATCTCAAAAGTCATCCGTCATCAGTTCATTAGTCCTTAAAGCTTGCTTTGTCAATATGCCAAATACAAATTTATTTCCGGAAGAAACAGAAAAACTGACCGAAACTTTAAAATCAGACGCATATTGCACTAAAGGTATTGTTCATTAGGTATTATAATAATTCCAGATCTAAACCAGTATTGGATACTCAACCATTAACTAGTGCAGTTTTACCTTTTATTCAGGGTACCACAGATAAAATGGCAAGAATTCTGTGGAGATCCAGCATTCGCACAATCTTTAATATCCACAAAAAATTGGGCATACCGAAGGACACCAAAAGATGTAATTCATTTGTAATCAGAAGGAGTTTATAAAATTCCTTGTTCCTGCTGTAAAGTGTATATAGGTGAACCTGTGCGGTCTGTGTCTACAAGACTTAAGGAACATGAAAGATGTATAAGCAAGAAACAATTTGTTGAATCCGCTGTCGCTAAACATCAGCATACAACAGGACACATAATTAATGTAAAAGATATCAAGGTTCTTGCATCAGTCTCTGATTATTATATACATGAAATTCGAGAATCAACTAAAATTATCAACCACATTGAAAATTCTAATAGGGTCGCGGGCTACGTCCTACATCCTGAAGATGCCTCGTACAATCTCAGGCAAAACGTCAGAAAATAATTCCAATTTGACACGGTCTAAAACCAAGAACAATGATTTCTTAATTGACAATTGTAACGTGAATCAAAAATACATTGAAAACTGTATCTTCAATTTCAATCAAAAGGTTACTGAAAGACTAAACGTATCATGACTATAAGAAGAAGATTATTCACGACGTTCTAATTTTATTGCGGAAATATCTGTTCTTAAAGAAAACTTTTATTAAACAGTATCAAAATTGTTTGTATCTCTGGATACTAAAAATCGCTTTCGAACGAGGCAAAGAAATGTTCAAATATGGTATAAACTCAACGAATGGGAAGGTATATTTGGTGATCGAAAAATATGGTGATACTCATATTTTTGACAACAATTTGAGCGCAGAGGTCTACTTTGATTTTTTGTCAAATTAACTATCAAAATGTTTCACTATGCGATAGGGCAAATATTTAGTTCCAGCAAGGCGGCGCCGGCGCCTCCCTACACAATGCTAATATAGTAACAAATTATTTAAGCTATGTTTTTTGTAGACCACTGAATTCGTACTTCGGGGCAAGGTCTCCAGACCTCAGTTCGTTGGATTGCTTCTTATGGGGCTATCTGGAGGTCGTTTTTTACAAAACCCAGCCTTGTGACATCGACGATTTAAAAAGAAGAAAGAAGAAAAAATGCGTGCAATTCATTAGACACCATGTGCTTTTACGAAGTGTATATAGTCAGCTGATTAAACGGTTTAGTCTCTGTATATACACTAATGATTAAAATTTCGAAGAATTTTTTTAGAAGAAACATAACTTTTTAGAATCCTATAAATTTGTAAATTACCTTTCTTTTCTGCTAGCGTTAAATGTTTAGTTTGATAGACGATTGTGTCAAGATTTTGATATTTTAAAATCAATAGTCATTATGTGAATCAAAGAAATAACTACTCCACTGACTATTCATAAAATAAGTATAAGCAAAATTGTGCCCAAATTAATTAAATAATTGTGATAATTTATGCAAAAAATAGTTTTTTTAATTTTTTTTCTCGAAACTTGGAGAAAAATGAACGATTGGCTTGCAGAGGTTATGTTTGAATGATTGAAGCTTTTTGATGCCGCCTTCAAATAAATTTATAAAATTTAATGTACAAGGTGAGGTAAAAAATGTTCTCGTCATCATTTCCTTACATATTTTTTTGTTGGTATACTCTGTAGACATTTAATAAAAAGAACTTTTTTTAATTTGATGTAATACTTAAATTTGTGGCGAACCCCGTATGTACTATTTTGCTAGCCTATATTCCTACCATATTGTATGTATAAATTAAGGAAAAAAGGACCTTTCAAAAGAGGAGCTCTTTGACCCCGCTTCCTATTAATTTATTTATTAAAAACCACACAATATACGCGGAAATATTTAGAACGTTATTTGAGTGAGCAAAGTTTCAAATTTTTATATTGAGGGTTTTAAGAATAAAAAGGTATTTAAGTTTTTGTTCAAATTCATTTTCAGTTATTTACATTCAGTTCTTACTTTTTAAATTGCGGATTTAAGTTTCTTGAATTAAATTAAATGCATAAAGGACTCATAGTTCTTGAACAACAAACATCTAAAAGCTAGTTTGAGATCCTCGAATATCAAAGTTCTTCTGTAATTCACAGTTGATTATAGCGAAGTCAAACCTAACTTCGACAAACGAAGTATTAATTGAGAAGTAATTAGTGAGGGAGTGACAAAGTTTTATTGAAAACTTGCCGGCAGTTTCAAGTGCTCGCATCCATTGAGGTGTTTCCATTCGCAATGGTTTTGCGAACGGAAACTCATCAATGGATTAAAATTTGAGGATCTGGCTTAATTTTATTGTAAAACTTTTATATAAAAAAAGTTAATTTTCTGTTATACTTTTCATGTTTGTTCTAGGCATATCCACTGTCAGTTCGGCTGTTTAGATGCTAAATTAAAATTTATTAACAGAGGATTTTACTTTTCATATTAAAGATAAAATTATACTGGACAATTCACAACTTTGGTCAATTAAGAAATCATGGTTGTTGGGACTAGATCGTGTTAAATTGGAATAACTATTCGTTGTTTCGCCTTCGACTGCTCGAGGCATCTTTAGGGATCTTCACTCCACGAGATTTCAATACCGAATGAGCTCGGATTGATTTAGGCCTGCTTTTATACCCGACTTGTGCTCGCCGACCCTTGACCCTGTGCTAAGATTGGTTTCCACGTGTAATGTAGCCCTAACCTGTATCTCTATTGAAATTTTTTGTATGTTTAAAAATTTTAATAATTTACGTAATTTTTTGTATATAGAATCCTTGAACCGATGCTAGAACCTTGGTTTCCTTCACATTTCTAATATGGCCAGTGGTATGCTGGTGTTCAGCTACAGCAGATTGGCAATTTGTTTCTTTTTAATACATTAGTTGATATTGAGCGTCCTGTTTGTACCACATGTAATTCTTCACGGGAGCAAGGAATTTTATGTGCTGCTCGCTGTGTTTGAAAAGGTACAATATCTTTGGTGGATTGAAGATTGTTCGTATTTTGGACCGCCGAAATAATCATCCTATTTTGTCTGAAGTGCCATGTATGTTTGGAAGAACAATACCACCTACCGGTGGCTCCTTATTATTCTCCCTTTGCGGAGTTGGATTACTGTATCTTTTAATTGAACGCTTAATATCTTCAGTGCCATAGCCATTCCTTCTCAGAGCTTCGATCACTTTCGATGTTTCCGATGTTGGATAATCCCGATTAAAAATTGAAATGGCTCTAAATACTAGTGAGTTAATAACCGATTTTTTTGTGCTGGATGGTAGTGGGAATTGCATTTATGTAGCTATTTGTATGCGTCGGATTTCTATACACAGAATGTTCTATTGTACTATTTTCTTTCCTTTGAACACATACATCTAGAAAGGAAATCGTTCTATTAGATTCAATTTTCATTGTGAACTTGATATTATGATTTTAAGATGTTTCAGAAATATGAGATTATCCATGAGGCCAAACAAGGTTGTTCATCAAAAGTTCCTTGAAAGTAAAATAAGTCGATGTAAAGCAAGCTTCCAATAAGTCTACTAAGTTCTAATCAAGATAACGTGTGTGTCTGATATAATGGAAATTGGGTCGTTGAACGGAACATTTGTGTATAGTAATTGTACATCGAAAATGACCAAAATATATTATCTTCGAGATCCAACTGGATTGCCTTAAGTTCTTCCACGAAATGTGCAGAGTTTTTTATAAAAGGATCTGTTTTTTCAGTAAATGAATTAAGAAACTTTGAAAGATATTTAGGTACCTAGTTTGTATGTGGGTACATCGTTCTTGTACATCTTGGAATTACCGTAGAACCTGGAAATCTTGGAGCTGCTTGGTTTTAATGATTTCTTCTCTGCTGGTGGTAGACTGGATGCGTTAACCAAGTTGGTGGTGCGTCTTTCTATTCTACTTGTAGGCTCTGTCTGCATAACCTTAAATGTGTTGCTGTCCTAAAATTGAATTAGCTTTTCCATGTATTCCGTTCTGTCCGTGACGCCTGTAGCGTTGCCTTTATCTACTGGAAGGACCAGAATGTTTACATCTTCATTTCAGGTCTTCATCGCTGTTTTATCGTCTGCAGAGAGATTCAACTTCGGTGGTTTTTAGTTTTTAATAATCTTCTCTGTCTCATATCTGACTTCATCAGCTTGTTCCACTGGTAATCTTCTGATTGCTGCTTCAATGGAGGATACTATGTCTTCTACGGGAATGCTCCTCGGTGCTATTGAGAAATTTTGGCCTTTGGAAAGGAAGGACTTTTCTACTACGGTTAACGGCTTGGATGACGAATTTTTAACTGTATTCTGCAAAGATTGCACTGGACTTTTTCCGTTCGGGAGTGCTTCAAACTAGTTTTGTTGCTTAAGTGCAACTTCTTGATGGATTTTTTCTGCCTGTATATTAGTGATGTTGCCCAAAGTTGTAAATATGGTTCTTTCAAGTCTAAAAGCTATTTTCAGGTACATTCCACAAATTTTTCAAAATAGTCTTACAGATATATTTGGATTTTCTTTTATGAAAAGTAATATGTCTAGTTGTGATTCTTTGTCTAATGATAAAGACTTTTTTCTATCTAAAGCTAAAACTTGATGAACATTTTTAGATTTGTGTATTTTTTTGTATAAAATCTAATTGCGTCATAACATTATTTTGGACTATGGATATACTTTTATTAGATTTTCCCTTTTCTCAATAATAAATTCTAATTGAGGAGCGACGATATTTTAAAAACACCTGATTTGACCGACGTCACTAATACTTTAATTAATTGAGATAAATCCATGGATACTTCAAATAGTTTCTTTTTTTCACCATATTTTAGATGTTTCCCTGTGTTTCGTCCTCAACGAATATTGATTATGTCTTTTTATTTTAAATGTATATTAACTCAATAAAATGCGTTTAATTCGGCAATATAAACAATTTTTTTGGTCATTGTCCTAATGTAGGCGTTATAATACATTTAAGAGAGTGCTTTTATATTGTTAATAAATGCTATTTTTCTAACAAAATTTGGTAATGCTACGTTTTATTGAATTTCAAACGCCAACCTTCTCTTTAATCACTACGCCCTATCGTCAGTGCAGTAGGATCGTTCTCATACAAAATCAGTAAATATCTTTCAAATATTCTTAATAATTTTACAGGAAAAACACATTCATATATTAGAAACTCTACGCATTTTGTCAAGAAATTAAATGCAGTGGAATTAGATCCAAGAGATATCTTAGTCAGTTTCAATGTGGAAACGCTATATATGAATGTACCTAATGATTCATTTTCCATATCAGACTTATTTTACCATAATAATATTCACTCTTAGATCTGATTGAAGCATGTCACACATTAACTTATTTTGTTTTTCAAGGCAAGGAACTTCTTATGACCAAATCTCAGGACCAGCCATAGAATATACGGACGATACTTTTGTAATATGGCCGCATGGTCCAGAGAACCTCCCCGTGTTTCTTTATCATATGAGTCTCCAACATCCTAATAAAAAATTTAAAATGGATATTAAATCAGAAGGCACAATTCTTTCTCTAGATGTTCTTGTACAAAAGAAAGTGAATGATTGCTTTGGACTATATAGAAAATAAACGGATACGAAGAAATACCTAAATGCTTTCTAAAAAAAATAAATTAAAGTTATTAAATTAAAATAAATACGGGTCATCCAAAGCTAATTTAATATTAAACATGTTCAATTCGGTTTTTTTAGCGATCTTGTATAGCAAAAGTTTGTTTAACCATAAATTGCATAAACTACGGAAAAACATATCGAAGAATTTATACACAAATACTTTTAGATCCTTGCTTAAACCTGACAATATTTAACGATTTGCACTGAAAAGGAAACAAAACACCAATAGAACGCAAAATTAATTCAGTGTAAACGTAATACTTTTTAATTTATATGAAAGCAAGTTAAATAACTATCACCTGGTAATATAATACAACACCATCGCATCCTTAACACAAGTAGGTTCAAATGTTACCATAATTTTAATTTTAATCACATATAAAACAAACGAAAAAATATATTTATAATACTCAATTATATCGTCTTAAAAATCTACCGGGATTATTTATATATCTAATATTTATACAGTTATTTTTAGAAGTGTAATACTAATGATTTGCTGAGGTTTTAGGGGTTTCCGACCTTTTCTTCAAATTCTCTATGTAAATGAATGCAGACTTTAGTAGAGTGAAGACAGACGAGAACACTTTAAAGATACATCTATAAGTTCAATTCTTAATCACCTAATATCTTAAAATAATACTTTATGCATGTAATATTCAAGAAAACAAAGACAAGTATTTTATAAAGTAATATTAACGCCTAACATACTATACATTCTAATAACGCCGCAATGTCCCAATTTTTGGCACATTCGATTCCCAAGCGGGGATACAGGCTCCATTATCAACCTCAGCGGGCCAATTCCGTAAAATTATTTATGGCTCCATCCGCATTTTTTTACTTCATTTTTATGGATTTATCATTTACTGTCCGATACTTTTTCCATTTGTAGTAAATCAAGCGGAAATGTGTCAAGGGGTTTCGAGATTTTTTTCTGGCTTGACGAAAGGAAATACACAACGTATTAAAATTTAATAAAAACTGTAAGAAACTTTGGTGAGCAAGTCAAATATTTTTACAGATCGTTTGGCAATTTAAACTCCCATTAAATCAAAATATTTCAGGCTTCGCCTATAAGAAAAAACAGATGTTTCTTTTTCGTTAAAATTATTTCAAAATAAAATTTAAAAGTGGAATTTAAGTAAGACATATACGTATACTCATTTAAGTATTAAAATTGATGGTGTGTTTATCATTATCCGGTTTTCAAAATTTAAGTTTTACCACAAGTTTCTACTAGTAACTATAAATATATTTGAATTATATGTAAAGGATGAAAATTTTGTCCTTTTCTCCTTTACCGTTTTTTTTAATAGGCTGAGGGATTTATAACGTAACACTTTGAAACATTTTAGTTCCAGTTTAGAGTCTCGGGTGTAATTTCTTAGTAATAGTAATTAGGCCTAAATAAGTTTGGAATTGCAATGAAATATATTTTCATTTTATTTTAAAGTAATAACAGAAAAGGCAATAGTCGCTTTTAAGGTTATTATTAAATTAGGTTTATTATTATTTATTATCACAGTATTACTACATATAACGAATATGGTTATTTATAATTAGGTAAACCGAGATGCCGGATGCAAAACGTGGATCTACAGCCTTTTTTGAGCTGTTTTAAGCTTAGAGATCACGTCGGGCGATATGTGCTGTCTTGAGAACAACTGTTTTTTATATAGTTGGCAAATTGTGTTTTCTAGGTATAGCTGATATCATTCCGGATAGTATTTGGAGATGACGCCTAATACTCCTATCACTATCGGAATCACTTTGACCTTGATGTTTTACATTCTTTGTGCCTCAATCGCCAGGTCTTTGTATTTTAAATTTTTCTTGGCTTCTTTTTGTGTAATGTTGTAAGGGATGATCACATCAATGAGCAAGAATGTGTTATGTTTGTCTTTCAGCACTTGTTTTGTTAGCTTTCACTGTTCGGTTAGTTTAAATTTTAGAGGAGAGTAATTGCATCAGATTCTACCACTGAGGCGGGTCTTTGTTAAAATATTCGCTGCCAACTCGGTCTATAAGACCAAAAACATAGTTGTTTTATCCGCCATCGTGGTCTATAGAACCGAGATACGATTTGGTCACATTCGCCAACGCGGTCTATAAGACCGAGCTGAATATTCGTTTGGTTTAACGGTAGTAATAGACCGAGTTGGCCCTTGGGGATAGTTGGAACGTACCATTTTTTTTAATTAATCGACTATTTTTTGCTCATTTATTATTGAAATGATAGTTTAAAGAAACAAGAATATTTTACTTAAAATATGACTTTATTTTCACTTAAATATTATTACAACTTTACTTATATCTAAGAATTTTCATATCTATGAACTTTATTAAAGCACTCTAAGCAGAAAAACGGTTCTCGATCGCAACCTTTACAACAAAAACGTTTTTTAGTTTTTCATAACATTTACTGCAAGGTCGTCGTTTTTTATACTCGCTTTTGTTTATTTCGTGCTTGTAGCGTTTTTTTCTTGGAGTCACTTCTACCTCTAGATCTGGTTCGATCATGGATCCAAGGATCATGCGCTTCACGTAACTTATAGGTCACAGCTTTTCGAAACTCAAGTAAGGAAATAGAGCTATCCACACATTCCTTACATGTAATACATGCGTTGACCATCGCTGTATTCAGAATAATTTCCACCGCCAACTTACGATACCACTTAAAGGTTCTACGCAAAGGTGTTTGATAAGCTGACGACGACTTTTCTGCGTTATATGTTACTATGGCTTCAGGCTTCGTTATGAATTTTTGTCTGCGGTTTGTGATGTCCATTGTTGTGTTTGTGTGTTTTGTAGAGAGCTCTAAAACGTTGCGTTTATCTTTCCATGAAGTTACTGTGACACCATCCTTTTTTTCCAGTGCCGATATTTTTCCCGATTTAAGTTTTTTGTTGATAAGTTCTTTTGGAAGGCCTCATCTATTTTTCCGCAATGTCCCTATCAAGTAAGTTTGTCTATCCATCAATCTTTTCACCAAATCGACGCTTGTATACCAGTTATCTGTTACAAGAGTGCGACCTGAATCTAATATAGGCTCAAAAAGATGCATAACTACAGCTATAGGTATAGTGCAACCTTGATCTAAATTCTTTCCAGCATAAATTTTTAAGTTGTAGGTATAACTTCCCTTACTGCACAATTTAAATACTTTTTGATTTTGGCGAAACGTCAGCAAAACTGTTCTTTTCAGAACGACAGTAGTGAACGGATGTACACCCGGAATGAAAACACATTATATATATATAAATATATATATATATATATATATATATATACATATATATATATATATATATATATATATATATATATATATATATATATATATATATATATATATATATATATATATATATATATATATATATATATATATATATATATATATATATATATATATATATATATATATATATATATATATATATATATATATATATATATATATATATATATATATATATATATATATATATATATATATATATATATATATATATATATATATATATATATATATATATATATATATATATATATATATATATATATATATATATATATATATATATATATATATATATATATATATATATATATATATATATATATATATATATATATATATATATATATATATATATATATATATATATATATATATATATATATATATATATATATATATATATATATATATATATATATATATATATATATATATATATATATATATATATATATATATATATATATATATATACAGCCTGTATTTTTCGCATGCATGACCCTTAATTTTAGACTGAGATTTGAAGAAATCGGATAAGTAGTTTTTTAGCTATGCCGTGAACAGACTGACGGACAGACATACCTACAGACAGACGGAATTAGAGAAAACATGTTTTCCGGCATCTAGGGACCCTTAAATGTAAAGTCCTGAAAAAATCTCACGAGAGAAGTAATAACTAATTATCTTGTGTTTTTAACAAAAGTGTATAATATTCTTGCGAAATAAAATTTTTTTGTTATCACAATACAAAAAAAACAAGTTTACTTCCCACTGGTGGCCCGCATTTAAATAAATGACACTGTATAAGTGGATAGAGTTTTAGGTCAAGCGGGGCTCATAATTTTTATAAAAAATCTCACTTTCATTAAGTGGGTGTATAAACAGAACATATCCTGATTGTTCCACTGATTCGAACCGCCTTCCCACTTTATTAAGGCGCTTGCCATTTTGTGTATTTTTGTTTTTGCCAACCAAAAAATTTTAACCAAATACACATTTAGCAAATTTTCTTATATAGTCCTTCGGCATTTAATATATAAAATAATATTAAGTGGTTATCTTAATAATATTGCGTAATATAATAAAAAAAACTATTTTATTTCTCCCTGTATATTTGTAAATAGCCCATCGAGATTTAATAGCTCGATAAAAGAATCACACAACATTTTGGTATTCACTGTGTATTCTGATTTGAATCATAATGTTGGTGACCTTTGAACCCGCACGAAGACCACATTCGACTATATCTTCTCGACTCCTCGACTCCAGTAGGTTTGATTTCATTTTTGTCAGTGAGTAACCAATTATGTAACATAGATTTTTTGCATATAGTCGTTTGGTCAGCGATGTCAAAAAGTCAACCAATACAAAATAAAACATTTGTTTTAACAGCGCAGGTACTTTTTGGTAAAGGGTAATAAAAGTCTACCACGTGGAATATTCCATGTAAGGGGATACACTGGGACTCGTTCCTGGCAAAGTCAACAAATAATTTGCATCAGAATCATCATCATTAGGATTGTAATTAGCATTAGAACCATTATTGTCATTAGATTCGTTATTAGCATCTAGGACACTATCGCCTACAAAGACAAACAAAGTTTACGAGCTTATATGAACTATGGAATAAAAAATACATTCCTTACCATCATCCTCAGTATATTCATTCGACATATTTTGCATAACTCGATTCATTTCCTCATCTAATTCTTTATCCGTCAAAGCACGCCTTCTGGACATTCTAACATTATAAAAACACAAAAGAAAACAACAAAACCACAACAAATAACACGTGCTCGGTCTGCAAATGTTTACCAATTAGACCTAACATAAAATGCCGTTAGATAGACGACGCGGGCCAGCAACAACATTCCCACTATCTTTCTTAATTTTTACTGTGTAAAATGGCTGCGGACCGAGGAATGGACCAAGCTGGAGAATGCGAAAATTAAAGTTACTTCCACGCCGCCTCGGTCTATTAGACCGAGTGACATTTGTGGAAATTTTGATATCAAAATCACACTTATAAAAAAACTAACTGCAGGAGGAATAATAATAACTAAAAAACTTTCGCTGGACAAACCGGCCCCAGAGGAACATTTTTTTTCTCAACCCCTATTTTCTTGGCCTTGGTGACATAATTGCAAATAATGTGTAGCAGCGAACGTGTTTTAATACTATTTTTCGCAAACATTGAAGTTGATATTCCGACGTAGGTCCCAGTGGTGCTAGGCAGCGCATTTTGACGTCCTAAATATTCCTTCTTGGCCAAAATAGGGCACCTTGATAGAACTTTGAATGTGCGCCCAGCACAGCCTGCACCTGGTATCATTGCCAGAATTGTGAGCCTTTGTTTTTAGAAAAAATTGTTGTCATAGCTTGTTCTTGACAAACCATAATTAAGGCTTCGGTTTCAGGTTTTAAGTCACCATATTTCAACCATTTTTTTTTATTGGCTTGCTTTTTTCTATTTCCTCCAAAATGTGGCCATGTAGTTTATTTTTCCAGTTTGTTTTTTCCATTTTGACATTCTTTAGCTTAGTTGTTATTCGCTTAACTTACAAGTATGGCATTCATCCCTATTCCCAGATTGCCCTCGATAGAAATACTGCCGAAAGACCAGCCCAAGATAATTTTCATTTTTCTTAATTTTTAAATCAGTATGCCAATCCGTTTCGTGACCATTTCAAAACTTGTTTTAGTGTTTCTTTATCCAGATAAAATAAATAGGTATTCTCTTTAGTTGATAAGACACTGGGTAATTGCTAACTAGAACGTGAGAAAAGAGGAACGGCATTACATAAGTAAATCTGGCTTTACGTGTCATATACAGTTCTTAAAAAAATCTAACCTAAGAAATCAATAGGTTCTTAGTTCCTCCAAAATAAACACTGATAATTCAAGTTCTGACATGTTTGTTAAAGTGCTTAGACCTCCCAAGGTTGAAGGTACTGGTAAAAGGATAATCTACATATTTAATGTAGTTCATAAGCTTTTTTAATTTTTCATTTTTAAGTTAGGTTAGTAATGTTCGAGGAATAAATGTGTTTATGTTTTTAATTCCAAACATTATATTTTTTTAAAAATAATGTTTATTGTCTCAAATAACATCAACGGTGGTTATTATTCGGGTTGTAAAGTAATTTATGCAAAATCGCAAATATCCCCACCCTATGGGGTAATTTGGGACAACACATAAAAAAATATATATACCCCCGTTAATTGAAGGGAGAAAAATATTTTAGGCAAATGTAATCTATACCCCTTTTTTTTTAAAATGTGTCCTACAGCTTTATGTTACGTAGAACAAAAAATTCATAATAGTATTAAAACTTTGTCCCAAGTAGCTCAGTTCTACGATAACTATTACATTTAATATTTTAAATACATACAAGGAAAAAAGTAAATTGTTTACCTGTTTTACAAAATATTGCGTATTCTCAAAATTAAACATATGAAACAATTTTAACGCATATTCGTAGGTAGCCGATTAGGTATGAACCTTGAGTTATGAATCGCCTTCGGATGTGCTTGATGTACAATCAGATTTGTCACAAGTACTGACAAAAAGTATTTGAAGTATCAAGTAACTGGTAATTGTATTTCGGTCTAATAAAGTAACTAAAGTTCTTTGTTTGCATTTCAAATGCCTTTACAGATATTGGAAATAAATACTTTTAATTGAAGTGCTAAAAAGTATTTGGTGGCCAAATAAATTGGCTCCAGATGGTTTGTGATTTCTTACTGATAAGAGGCCTATTTTGGTAATGGGTGGCAATAACTTTACTATATGTACCACCGTGTCAACAAAAAAAAATAACAAAACATTTATAATTGTATCACCTGGACTATCATAATTTGCCTACCGTCAAACATAAATTTACAATTGTCAAATTTGACAAATAATTTTTACTTTCAAAAACGCCTGCGCTAAGTTTAAAGTAAACGTAATAGGGTTTGACTGTGCCAACATTTTCTTATATTTCATTTTTAATTCATAGAAAAGAATTTAATATAAAATAACTGTTGCTTCTACAGTCGTTTGATTTTTTCACCTGCTTGTCAATGTCAGTATCAAAATAATATTGTGATTCATTCGAAAATGCCGCAATATAACCAACATGCTCAATTATTAATTTTAAATGTGCTGACTTTTTTTAAAAGCAGCACCTTAGAGAAGGGCTACCAATTGACTACAATAATGTACTAATGAGGGCGTCGGAGGCGTTAAAAGTAAGTCAAGCTACTTTGTTTCGTATTAAGAAAAGTTGAGTTTAATCAGACAAAACATATTCAAGCAACATATCAGAAAAATAAAAATCAATTTATATGATGTATGTTACAAAGGAATACGTTAGAATTGCTAGTTTAGAAGTTAGATGAAGATCTCAGCGTTTTTTAAATTATTCCCTTCCTTTTCTGCGAAATTGGTACCATAGTATAAGATGCAGATGAAAGTAACCGAAAATATTTAATGGAATTACATTCAAATGAAGAAAATGAAATTTTTCCGTGAATACACAAAAATATCAAATCGCAAAAATCTTATACTCCAGTATTTTTAGATGAAACATGGTTGTTCAGCAAAGGAAACTTTAGACGTAGTTGGCAGGATGATACTCCTTCTACCAGTTCTACACAGATCACCGAGAGTAATAATTGAACAAATTTAGATTTTTAGAAATAAATTTATAGAAGTGTCTTTTTCTGGTCACCGCTATATGGTCATTCACGCTGGCAAAGAGAATGGATTTAATAAAAATGCAATCTTGGTATTTCGAAGCTGGACTAAAAAGGGAGACTAACACGACCGCATGAGGAGAAAAAATTTTGAAACACGGTTCAAAACTAAATTAATTCCAAGTGTACCTCCAAAATCTTTAATTATTATGGACAAGGCAAGTTCTTACTCTGGCATTTTTGAGGATATTCCCAATGCCATCTTGACGAATATATGTTAAAATTTGGACACAAAATTTTAAGACTACCACCATACCATTGCCAGTGTAATGCCATTGAAATGGTTTGGTCGGAATGTAAAAGAAAATACGATCAGTACATATTACCCTTAAAAGGAACAATGAACGACGTACTGGCTACGTAGGATAAGGCACTGAATATCCAGTGATAATTGAAATAAATATGTTGCCCACGTGAATAAAACGAACTCGACGATAAAAATGGCCTATTTATAAAAATTATTATCTATTTGTCTCAAATTGAGATGGTAATTGGTTTTTGTTTCTAATAATCATTTCCTTCATATATAAACTTCCATTTTTCTAATTTGGAATAACTTTATTTTGATATTATAGTCAAAATGACATATTTGAACTGCTCCAATATCATCTGAAATATTAAAATAACGCTGAGATATTCATTTAAGTTCTTATGTAAACTAGCCATTTTAATATATTTCTCGTAAACATACATCATATAAACTGTATCCTCCATTTTATTCTTAATAAAATCACAAAATTTTGGTTTTGTATTTCGTTATTTTTTCTGATATATTGTTTGAATATGTTTCGCCTGACTGAACTGCCATTTTTTTTTTATTCGCCACAAAGTAGTTTGGCTTACTTGTAGTATCTTATATTCCCTCATTAGTACATTGTTGAATAATTTATAATTATATCTGTAAATAGTTTTGATTTAATAGAATTATAAAATTACATATTTATTAATAAATTGTTAATACAATAAAAGGTTTTAGTGAAATAAATAACAGTAATTTATTTTCAGAACTTGATGAGCTGTTTCTAAAGTATATTTACTGTTGTGACTGTATACCATTTTTTTATACCTATGCTCTGTTACTTTGGAACTTATTTAAATAATTATTTTGTATATTACCTCACAAATAGTTGTTAAAATAAATTTTAGATTTTCGGCACTATCTGTTATCTTAGTTTGCTAAAAAAAGATTGTTGAAATTGGTGAAGCTTAGTGTAAAAGGGTCTAACTTAAAACAAGAATAGTTATTAGCAGAAAATTAAATGCATGCAGAATTAGTACCTACATTAATACACAAAAAAATAGTAATTCTGAACTTATTTATAAGAAATGGATTTCTGAACGCTTTCATCACTTCTTAATAAGATGCGATACACGTTAACTGTCACCACAGTGTTTATGATGAAAGTTTTTCAAGACATACGTCTTAGAATTACTTAAATTGCGTCACATTCAATTCCTATTACGTTTGCTTTAGGAGAAGCAGCGTTACTACATACACAGAGAGATCGCTATAAAAAAGATTGCCGGTGAGGTACGATTTAGCAAAAATTCTCATTAGCTGAACAGAAATTCCATGAGCATGAAAATATAATAAGGAATCCACGTTTAGGACATCATATAAAACTTCGAATGCAGAGTAAGAGGGAAAATTAGTTCATTATCTGAAAGATATTTCATTTGAGATAGCAGTCATAGTTAAAGAGGGGGCGCATTTACTGGATCGGTCTGCAGCGCTCGCCGAAGATTAGCTGTTCGAGTGTTATTAGAAATCGTTGTGCTGTTAACAAAATTTACCTCACCGAAATAAATAAGTAAATAAAGTTAGAATTTTGGAGAGAATGTGTAAATCAGAATAATATGTGGGTGTTTTTCCTTCAGATATATAGCCCCTTGGAATGAAAAAAAACTATGCTTATAAAGTTAGTTAATTAAATAGATTTTGGTGTTTGTGCGATTATTACATTGGCCTTCGTCTCAACTTAAACTTCGTTAAGAATGTTTAGGGGAAACTGATAATAGTATATTGGGCAACAAGTAGTGAAACATGCACATTTCGTACGAGTTATTGTTCAATGAAATGTCAAAATTTTAGTTATTATTTTCTTTAATGTTCGATTTGAGCTTGAGTTTAATTCATATCATATTCTGGTTTATTATCAGAAGCATACATTATATATGCATTTACTAATTAATAACACAGCTTTCAATAGTCAACCTGTTTTTAAACGTAATTTTCACATCGAAGCAATATGCGATACCTATCATGCAAGTGGGATAAATTGCGCTCAAAAGCAAACATATGAAAGCTGCGTGTTGTCGTATCACGTAGATTTGTATTCATGAACAAACCAAAAACACAACTATCAGAAATTGATGTCAAATAAACCTAATTCATTTTAGTTCAGGAGCCACAAACTTGTTGTCCCAGTTTTTTTTTGGATGCGATAGTAACTCGAAATAAATTTTTTTGTTTCTTATTTCATATATGAACTTATTTTTTTGATTAAATGGAGTTTTTCTACGTTTTTTTTTATTTGATCAGAAATTGTTCATGTTCCTCGGTGGATTGCATTCCAACTCTACTGAAAGATGGCAAAGATGGGATTCGTTTAGGGGGTCTTTTATTATCCATTAATTGGAGCGTCTCTTGGGAGATCGGGTATCAATGGGTATTTGCTTTGCCACTACTAAAACTAAATCATAATGTGCTAATATAACCAATATCCGATCTTCGTTTTGTTTTTTTGACAGACTTAGACAATTTCCTTGAGGTAAGTAAAGTATATAAAAGCAACATCGACGCTGCACTGCTACGTTTTACATTAGATGTACAGATTGTGTACAAGCAAGACCGCAGGTTTATCAGGAAGGAAAGGCAAAAATAAATAATACTTTATTATAGATTTTTTATAATATTATACAAAAACAACATACAAATTTTAAAATTATTTATTAAAGAAAAACACTGCAACTGAAAACCTAGTGCATAGTTTAAAATATTTTTTAATAGTCTTGACAAAATAAGATGCATACAAACCAGTAAGCTCAAGTACATATAATACAATTTAATTTATAGACAAAAAAAAATAAATCGCACAAATATTATTTTCGTATTATATTCGTATTTCGGTAAAATTTCAAAATAATTTTAAAGAACTTATAGTAAAGGCTTAGGAGGTCGGGGATTATCTGCTTTAAAACTATTTATTACCCAACTTTTAGTTGTATAAGAATATTTTACAGAGTATTTACCTCGTACATTTTATACTAAAAATATCCATAGAAATGATTAATTTGTAATAGAAAAAATCAACAAAATTTATCCGCTGAAATTGCATTAGTGCATTTTTTGACAGACGCCAAAGCCATTCTAAAACAGAAAAAAAAGCTGACTTTTGCTTCTTAATTACTGTTTTAAATTACATATTTTTAGTTTGTTACTACTCTTGTGTTTAACTAGCATAAAATTGTTTAATTCTGTCAGAATAATATTTTTTCCATAGGCACCAGAACTTTTTCATTTTCGTTCTTACCTTATTCAATACAATAGTTTATATAATACTAAAAACCTTAATGAGACTTTAAAAAAACTCTTGAACCTAAATGATAAACGCAGATCCAAAGAACGATTAAAGTCTATTATTTTATATTCAAATAACAGCACCTTAATGTGTTACTAGTTTATATGATGTACCGCCGTTTTTCGAGCAATTTATTTTAGAAAAAAAATTAATATGTATTAAGTATACCTAAAATTCAAGCACGATTACGAATCTACATAAAAAAAAATTAAAAACCCAAAATGACACCTAGTCTAACCTAACCGATACTTGATGGAAATCCATTATCAACAATGTAAATAGAACACTAAACTGTTTTAGATTTTCACTTTTATTCACAACTTGTGACATATGTTTCGCAAACACTGTAGCTTCGTCAGAAAACGGTCGGTATTTTAACCAACAATTTGCTAAATGAGCTTAATTTTTATAAAAACAGATTTCTAGGTAAAGACTTTTATGGCATAAGAGAGTCCTAAATAACATCTGGATAGAAATTTCTAACAAAATAGGTCTAAAAGTGGTGAATTATTTATATCTAAATGGTCGTTTAAGAGATACTGTTTTTACGTTTACTAATTTATATAGACTCCAAAAAGTGACAATTTTTTACTTTTGTTTATTATATTTAATATTTCAAAATTTTCATCGAAAGCATGGTTATTATCTAACAAATATTTGGCTTATGTTGAATCTGTTTTATTTTTAATAAAATTTCTCTTATGCTCTGCTAGTCTCTGTTTAAAAGTTCCCCCAGGCTAGCCTATATACACTTTTGGGCATGATCTACAGTTTAATTTACAAACTCCGGAATTATTATTTTTATTGGTTTCTTCTTTGTTATTTTTTAAAAATTTACTTGGATTATTATTTGTTTTAAATGCAATTTTAATGTTTTTTCTACGCAGTATAGAAGCCATTTTTTTTGTAGTTTTACCGATATAAGTAAGTATTTTATATTTATTCTCTTCTTTGGGTGGTACATTGTCAATTGTTTTGACATCATATCCATTGTTAACTGCTATTTCTTTAATTAGGTTTAATTATTTTTGAAAATTATCTTTGTTTACATGTATATTAATTAATCTGTGTATTATACTATTAAATCCTGCTAGTTTTTGTGCTAATTGAATTGTATACTTTTATGTATGGTATTAAATCTTTTAAAAATTTAAAAAGTTGTTTCATCATGCCAGTAAAACAAACCGATATATTGTCGACGTATCTATACCAGTAGAGACATTTTTGAAACAAAGGGTTTATTTTAATTTTTCCTCCCAAATTATTCATATATATTTCAGTCAAGAGTTCGCTTAACGGATTCCCCATTACAAGCCCTTCGCTGGCTGAAAATTACTTCTTATTAAACTCGAAGTAATTTTGGCTCATGCATACTTTAATAATTATTAAAATTAAAAACTCCCAAATAATTCCATTTTTATTTCGTTTGAAGTAAGTTTTCCCAAGCATACATACCACCATTACAGACAGTTGGAATTATAAAAAATAATCTTATTCTAAACAAAACCAGTCCTATCCTGCAAACAGAAATTATAGATACCTTAAAAGTATGCATCAACCAAAATTACTTCTAGTTTAATTAGGAGTTATTTCCAGCACAGGAATGGCTTATTATGAAGAATCCTTTAAGTCCACTCTTGGCTGAAATATTTATGCGCAATTTGGAAGAATAAATTAAAATAAACCCTTTGTTTCAAAAATGCATCTATCGGTATAGATACGTCAACGATATATTGGTCTGTTTTACTGGCACGGTGAGACAGCTTAACATATTTTTAAAAGATTTAAATACCATGCACAAAAATATACAATTTACTGTCGAAGTAGAAACTAGTAACTCTATAAACTTTTTGGATTTGAACATAACAAAGGTAGTAAACAATCACAAATTTTCAATTTTTCACAAACCTACACATACAGACACAATCATTAATAATAAATCAATGCACCCATTTGCACAAAAACCAGCAAGTTTTCATGGCATGATACACAGATTAATTAATATACCTTTGAACAAAGATAAATTTCAAAAAGAATTAAACTTAATTATACAAACAGCAGTTAACAATCGATATGAAGTCAAAATAATTGACAATATTTTAAATAAAAAAACTATCAAGAAAAACACTTTCAGAAATTTACCCTATACCTTCCAAAGAAGAGAATAAATATAAGAAACTTACTTATATCGGTAAACATATAGAAAAGGTGTCTTATATACTGCGTAAAAAGAACATTTAAATTGCATTTAAAATAAATAATAATCTAAGTAAATGTATACAAAATAACAAAGAAAAAACAAATAAAAATAATAAATTCCGAGTTTATAAACTAAATGGATCATGCTCAAAACTGCATGTAGGCCAGACTGGGAGAACCTTAAAACAGAGACTAGCAGAATACAAAAGAAGTTTTATTAAAAATAAAACAGATGCAACATACGCCGAGTATTTGTTAGATAATAACCATCCATGCTTTAGATGAACATTTTGAAATCATATGTATAATAAAAAAAGTAAAAAATTGTCACTTTTACAGTCTATGGAAATTAATAAACGTAAAAGAACTACTTCTTTTAAACCTATTTTGTTAGAAATTTCCGTCCAGATGTTATTGGGGACTCTCGTAGACCATAAAAATCTTTACCTACAAATATCTTTAATAAAAATCAAGCTCATTTAGAAAATTGTTAGTTTAAATACTGTTTGTCTGTATTTTAATTATATCTACTGAAAAAGGTTAAAACTGGGATCCATTTAGAGAGTCTTTTATTTTACATTTGTTGGATCATCTATTTGGAGTACAGGTCTTTGCCACTACCAAATCATAATATGCAAATGTAGCCAATAGGTGATCTTGGTTTTGTTTTTTAACAGAATTAAAAAAAATTCTTGAGCCGTTCGTTGCTAGGTTTTAGATTGCATATGCAGGTTGCGAAATCCGTGACTTTTGCGCAGAATACATTTTATTTACTGAATTATTAAAGCCACAACATCAGGTTTATTCGAGTGCAAGCAGCAAAAAATCATGAAGGGATAAAAAAAAGATATATAAAAACCACATACAAATTTTAAAGTTATTTAATAATGAAAGAAACACCTCACGAGACACAAACCACAAGTCACATTGACGTTTCATCTCGCTTTCCTAAGTTAGCCACCTTACAAAATATGCCGGTTCACAGCAAAATGATTGATATTTCTACGCAGCAAAAAATGACAAACATAAATTTGCGCCAATAGGCGCTAACATTATACTTTGTTAAAAAATCTCAGAGTATTTGAAACTATGTAAGGGGATTTCAAATTTTTTCCCGTTACTTCAAGAAGTTTTAATAGAGCAATTACTTTTATTACTTTTTTTATTTCAATTAAAATGCATATATACTTCAAATACTTTTAGTAGTAATTGAATTTCAAGTACAAGCACAAGTACGCTATTTCAATTACAAAAAAATACTTGAACCACTTATTATTTTAGTTAAAATACTTTCAGTTCCGGTCTCCCCGCAACGAATTGTTTTACACTTTAGACTACTTTACATATTTATAAAATAACATCTTAGATCATTAATCTAATTAGTTTTCCGGTCCATTTAGCAACTTTATTGGCAGGAGAGTAAGTATCGATCAATCATAATTTCAACAATATGACACTAGTCAGAATATTGCTATTATGCTAAACACATAACACCCGGTAGGAAACAGCAAAATCAACCACAAAAGCGAATTTTATAGGAAAATAAACCGTCTCATTCGGAAAAAAAGGACTAAGCACACCGGATGTCGCTACAGAAGTATCGTTTAGAAAACCACAAATAAACGAAAATAAAAGTACAAATGGCCAGGGGTTCAGGTCGCTTCGGAAAATCGCAAGCGGTCAGTTCAGTCTAAATGCCTGTTTAAAATTTGTTTGTAGAATTTACGAAATAAATTCTGTTGAAAATATAGTATTTAATGGCTTTGAATTAAAAAGCATTTTGCACTGATGCAAACTTTCATATTTCCATAACACGTTTATAATTAAAAATATATTTGATATTTATGAGACATTTTATGATTTTAGAATAGTATTGTGGTAAAGTAGACGTAACAGGAATCGACTGGGACATATTTAGGTGAAAAAGAACATATGTTTTGGATAACTTTCATCATCAACACTGCAGTGACAGTTAAAAATCATCTCATCTTATTAAGAAATGATCAATGCGTTTAGAAATCCACGTCTTATAAATTAGTTCAGAATTAGTATACCTTCTGTGCCTTAATGTATATTACTCATGCATTTCACTTTCTACTTTAATAATCATTCTTGCATTAAATTAGATCCTCTTAAACTGAGCTTTACCAATAAGAATTTTTTTTAGCAAACTGAGATAACCGATAATGCGGATAGCTGAAATTTATTTTAACAACGACTTGTTAGGTAACTAATACAATAATTATTTAAATAAATTCCAAAGTACCTATCACAGCATATGTTATGAAAATGGTATACAGTCACAACAATAAAGTTTTTTCAAACAGCGCAACAAGTTCTGAAATTAAATTACTGTTATTTATGTCACTAAAACATTTTTACTATTATTTTGTCACGAAAAAAGATAAACATGTTCTAAAGGAAAAGAAATAAGAAGATAAAGGTAAATACATCAACGAAAACTGTTAATCTCAAACTTTACATTAGTACCTTGAAAACATTATTTATTCAACCTAATGAAATTTTATTGCAATTACAATGTATTAATAAATATGTAATTTTATCATTCTATTACATAATCAAAACTATTTACAGATATAACTATAAATAACAGCACAAAATCGTCTGAAGGCTCCTTTGCTGAATATCCATTTCATCTAAAAATAATGAAATATAAGTTTCTTGCGATTCGATATTTCTTGTATAGTCACGCAAAAATTTCTTTGAATGTCGGGTAATTCCATTAAATATTTTCGGTTACTAGTGTTCTTCTATATGAATTCTATACTACGGCACCAATTTCACAGAAAAGGGAATAAATGTAAAAACCGCTGATATCTTCATTTAACTTCTTGTGTAAAAAAACAAAAAAATTGTAATGTATTCCTTTTTAATATACATCATATAAAACGTATCCTCAATTTTATTCTTCATAAAATCAGAAATTTTGGTTCTGTATTTCCTTATTTTTTCTGATATGTTGCTCGAATATGATTCGTCTGATTAAACTGCCTTTCTATTTAATGCGACATAAAGTAGCTTGACTTACTTATAATGCTTCCGACGCCTTCATTAGCACATTATTGTAGTAAATTGCTAAACCTTGTCAACTCTTCTTCCAACCCAAAAAAAAAACAGCAATTTAAAATTAATAATTGAGCCTGTTGATTATATCGCGGCACTTTCGAATGAATGACAACATTATTTTGACACTGACATTGACGGAAGTAAACAAATCAAACGACTGTAGAAGCGACAGTAATTTTATATTAAAATCTTTTATTGGCTATGTTTCCTAAGAAATATAAGAACGTGTCACACACAGTCAAACCCTATTAGGTTTACTTTAAAAATTTCATAGTCATTATACCTCTGAGAGTTATTTTTTTTAGTAAATTTAATTATTTTTATCTGATTTTATTTGGATTGCTGCTTTTATCTTAAAGTCTTTGAATTAACTGTTGAAATTGTAACACTGAGTATTATACTTTATTTTATTTTAATGCCCTTATCAGTTGAAGAATAAGTGCATATTATTATTATTAGTATTATATTTTTTGAGAGCAGTCATAGCCAAAGAGGGGGCGCATTTAGTGGATCGGTCTACACCCCTCGCCAAAGATTAGCTGTTCGAGTGTTATTAGAAATCGTTGTGCTGTTAACAAAATTTATCTAACCGAAATAAATAAATAAATAAAGTTAGAATTTGGAAGAGAATATGTAAATTAGAATAATATGTGGGAAAATGTTGAAGAATAAGTGCATATTATTATTATAATTATTATTATTATTTTTTGATTGGTCCGGCAGCAAAGCAGGAGTAAATCTGCTGTTTTTAAAATTTGAAATGAAATGTTTGTGAACCAGTGACAAGAAGCAGTATGACTCTCTCCCTTAACTGGTGTATTCTCTTTAAATGTGTGCCAACTCTTGATATTTTAGGAGTTTGTCTACAGCTGTTTATATTATGCTAGGTAAGGATAGCAATATCTAAGAGATGAGCTACTTTATAGGTTTTGTTTATCAGAGTGCTGAGAATATATACATGTTTTTCTTATTTATGTCTAATTATATTGGTGATTAGACATTCTTTACGAAACTCTTGCTTTATAAATAGAATGACTAAAATGTTGTAGTTACTAGAACGTATATATATATATATATATATATATATATATATATATATATATATATATATATATATATATATATAATATATATATATATATATATATATATATATATATATATATATATATATATATGTGTTGATTTTTACTCCTTCACGGATGGAAAAATACAATGTGTTTTCATTCCGGGTGTACATCCGTTCACTACTGTCGTTCTGAAAAGAACAGTTTTGCTGACGTTTCGCCAAAATCACATTTGGCATTTTCGAAGCTTTCTTTCTCGCGTCCGAATAGAGACTCTTCAGAACGACAGTAGTGAACGGATGTACACCCGGAATGAAAACACATTATATATATATATATATATATATATATATATATATATATATATATATATATATATATATATATGATAGTATGTTTTCATTCCACTTACACCAACGTCATAACAAGAAAATGATCCTTGTTTGGAACATGTTCTGCATCACAGCAGACACAATGATCCATTTTAGTCAAACGACGATCGCGATTTCGCTCTTATTAGAGCTCATCAGGCCGCCATAGACTAGCCAGCCCCGTGTAGGGCAAAGGCACAAAATTGAATCACAAAAACAACTACTCCGCTGGCTAATACCACGACCGGCATTGAATTACATTGTGACTCCTGGCTTTCGTTGGGAGTATTAAATGATAGTATGTTTTCATTCCACTTACACCAACGTCATAACAAGAAAATGATCCTTGTTTGGAACATGTTCTGCATCACAGCAGACACAATGATCCATTTTAGTCAAACGACGATCGCGATTTCGCTCTTATTAGAGCTCATCAGGCCGCCATAGACTAGCCAGCCCCGTGTAGGGCAAAGGCACAAAATTGAATCACAAAAACAACTACTCCGCTGGCTAATACCACGACCGGCATTGAATTACATTGTGACTCCTGGCTTTCGTTGGGAGTATTAAATGATAGTATGTTTTCATTCCACTTACACCAACGTCATAACAAGAAAATGATCCTTGTTTGGAACATGTTCTGCATCACAGCAGACACAATGATCCATTTTAGTCAAACGACGATCGCGATTTCGCTCTTATTAGAGCTCATCAGGCCGCCATAGACTAGCCAGCCCCGTGTAGGGCAAAGGCACAAAATTGAATCACAAAAACAACTACTCCGCTGGATAATACTGCGACCGGCATTGAATTACATTGTGACTTTCGTTGGGAGTCTTTCGTTGTTTGGAACATGTATTAAATGATAGTATGCACAAAATTTCACAAAAACAACTTCCACTTAACACCAACGTTATAACAAGATATATATATATATATATATATATATATATATATATATATATATATATATATATATATATATATATATATATATATATCGATAAAAATGCGCTAACATACATCTTTATCAAAAGTTCTTGGCCGAAAAAGATATATGTAGAATAGCAAAAATATATAATTTCTGCAGATGCAAAACGGCCTACAAGAAGATTTGCTTTCGATTATGTTACAGGGTACCCTCCTGCGATCACGATTTCTGGGCATCTATATCCTCATCAGGCAGGCTTGTACCCAGTGAGATCTGAAATAACAGATTGCTCGAAATCGAAAACGAAACGTCAATCATAGTGGAACAGTACTACATGCTAAGTGTAACACTTAGCGCCACCTATTGGGACCCCGGTGAATTCCGGCTGCAGACCCATAGGTATTTTGGGAAATTATGCACTAGCACCATAATGCGGAGAAAAGATACTAAAATCGATAAAAATGCCCTTTCACACATCTTTATCAAAAGTTCTTGGTCGGAAAAGATATACGTAGAATAGCAAAAATATATAATATCCGCACGAGCAAAACGGTAAAAGTAAACTGCACATGCAGCATGTTGACGTTGTTACAGTAAATGATGTTGTACTGCTAATTATGATATGATGTCGGAAATTGTTTAATGTTTTGGTTCTTCCTGGCTTTCTTTTTCTTCTCTCTTTAATCCATTAAAGTGTCGGATGCAGTGGATTCAGGTTTTCCTTGAATATTTGAATATCCGGTGGCCTATCGAGATAAACGTTTAGGGTATCAGTTTCGCCTATTTGAGCAGGGTAGAAACTATTGTCAAGTACTCTTGCTAGTCCTAGTTTTTTAGGGGTCCATATATTTTTATTGGTTTTTATTATGCAGTTTTTATTATTAATATTATTGGTAAACTTTATCATTAACTCCAAATAGAGAAGTTAGCATTTTCCCTACTAATCCTTTTTTTGCATCTATTTGTATTAATGATTTTTATTCTTTGATCCATTGATTCCATTTGCTTTAGCGTGTCATTCAAGTGGTGAATTCACGATGAACATTGTGTGTTTGGCGTTAATTCTTTTGCTTTCTCACAAAGAGATTCTACCTGATTAATAGATTCGTATATAGTTCAAGTATCATTGGCTAGTATATTTTTGTCAAATCTCAGCTCGAGTGCCCTATGTGTTCTGTATTCCTGGAGGCGGCCAGTTTAAACCATATTTCTGCGCTGTAGAGCATTTTAAGGTTATGAGAAATATTATAGCCGTAAAGGCTTATTTCCATAACTTTACAATGTTCTTATTTGAAATTTTTGACAGCCTTTCCTATTCTGTGCGTATTGGAATTAGCTTATGAATTGGAATTGGTCACCGTCAGATCTTTTTATGGTGATTACTCTTACTATGTTATCTTCTGATTGATGGGTTTCAATTATTTTTGCTAGAAGCCATTTGCTAGGCTGAATATCCTGATCTTTTATCAAAACTAGCTCTCCGATTTTGGGTGAATTTTTAATGCTTTTCCATTTGTATCTTTGTAGTGATTGATGCAGATAATCTGAAGACCATTTTTTCCATATATCCATTTTGACCTTGTTGGTGTAGCTACTGGAACTGGTGGTTCTATAAATGTGCTTCCCACTAAAAAATGTCCTGGAGTTAGATATGTTATGTCACTGGGTTCGTGCATTTGACACATTTATCGAACATATGTTTTTTACTCATCGTTTTCCATTTATGATTCAGACCTGCTTTCGCGTGTAAGCTAAGGTTAACTGATTTACTCCATAAAGAATGCTGTGGTGAGCATCTAGGATGATCAATTTTGTAAGAGGGCAGTTGTACGATAAAATTATGGGATTCAGGATCAAAATTTTGTTATTTTTGCTTATAGTTGAGTTTTCCTGCAATGCATTGACTTCATTTGGAAAGTATATTTGCTGTTTGATTTTGACGATAGCTTCGAGTACATCTTGTAGTTCCACTACCATTCTGTTTTCTTCACTTTTGTTGTACAACATTGTATAAAACGCTGGCAGAAGGAAATTACTCTTGTAAGTTAAGTCAATGGGGAGAATCTTCTTATTATTTCTCTATCTATTTGGCTTTTGTTTGAGATATGCGTTGATTGACCTTAGCCATTGCGGACTTTGCCAACACAATATTTGGTCCATTAGTTTAAAAAGTTGAGTCCTTCTTGAAATGATATCTGCCGGGTTGTGTTCAGACCTGACATGTTTCCGGTGATCTCTTAGTAGCAGGTTATTGATTTGAGATACCCCGTATGCAAATGCAATCATGGAATCTGTCCATGCATGAATATTCGTGTCAACAGAGGATAGAATCTCTACTGTTCATCTTTATAATTTTGCTAACAACAATGCTGAACACAGCTCTAGTCTAGGAAAAGTGGCTTGCGTCTTTTGCTGGGTCTACTTTTAATTTAGGGGTTAATATTGTTAGTTTATTATCTTCTCTATTATCTGCCAGTATTTTTATGTGCACCACTACGTCATATGCTTTCTTAGATGCATCACAGAACGTATGTAGTTGAAAATGGCTTCCAGAAATTTGGTTAGACCATATCGATTTGTCTACGTTTTTTAATTTCGTTTTGAAATGTCTTCCATTTTAGCTAAATATTTTTTGGTTCTTCATCATTCCATCCTAATTTTGAAGCCATAGATCTTGTATAAGAAGTTTCGCATTTATGTGTACTGGCGCAATCCACCCAAGTGAATTGAAGTCTTGATATTTCGGATAGGATTCTTTTCTTCCTTATCTTTGTGATTGCTATTACGTCTGCCGTGAATTGAAACGTATCTCGAGGTGCCCAATGGATGCCAAGTGATGAATCCTCCAGCCAGAAACATTTCAGTAAGGTCAGCTTAAAACGGGTCTCGGCCCCTGACAATAGGCCTTCAACATATAAATCCCTTGTGGTTTTAGAAGCTATTAGGAATCTTGATTTCTCATCTTTTGCCAATCGCTGAATTGTATAAATATGTATTGTATTGATTCTTTTGTGTGATATCTCCATAAAATTGTCTGGTACTTCTGGTCATCTGCATGCACCTTGATCTGGCGGTATATTTTTTCTACGTCGCTGGAAATTACCATTATGTGACACCTTCAGCGTAGTAGTATGTTTGACAGTCCATGTTAAAGTCTAGGTCCAGTAAGAAACATATTGTTGAGACTTATACCAGTTGACGTTATAGAGGATGCGTCAATCACTACTCTTAGCTTGGTTATGGTGCTTGCTTTTTTATTACTGGTTGATGAGATATGTAATATCTGGCAATTATTGTTTATATTTTATTCTGTATCTTTTGCTAGTGTCTTTTCTAACTGAAGTACTCTCGCTTTGCTTCGTTGTTTTGACTGTCCTAGTTCTTCGATTTTTTCAGTTAGGTTTAGACAGTATGTTGTCCAAGTAGTCCATCTTCCGTCTTCTTTATATCTTCCCCATATTCTTTAGCTCTCAGGATAATATCCTCTGGTCCTAGTTTGGAAAATGTTGGATCGGCCGGAATAAAATTTCCCTATTGATTGTATTCATATTGAATGGTTTTGTAGGTAGTGATCCTGTTTACTTTGGTAGAACTATACACGGCCCATGGAGTATAAAGTTACTCCTGAACCGAGGTCTAATTTTTGAGTCTATTTTCCATTTAGTTGTAAGAGGACCGCCTCTTACTAATGTTATATCAGTTTAAATGCGGTGCCTCGGAATTGTTAAAAGTGTAGCTGCTTCTTGACTTATGAAGGTTGATAGAGGACCAGGATCTACTAGTACACGATGTGCTGATCTATTTCGTATACATCTGATACCCGAACCATTGCAGTATCTAGAAAAACCATATCGTCTTGTCTTCGGCAGTAAGTTGCATTGTTTGGATCTCGTTGATGTTGAGGTCAAGAATTTAAGACGTTCTCTATGCGATTGATTTAGTTGACCTCACCGTGGCTGACCTAGATCATGCCGACAGCCAATTTCTTTTTATCTAGAAGAGTGTGATGGTATTTTCGACAGGGTTCTGTGGACGGACAGCGAATTTTGCCGTCAAGTTTTAAGCAATTTGGACATAATCTTCCTTGCTTAACTATTCTCAATGTTGCCATGGCTTGAAATTTTGGGCACAAATCAAGCCTGTGTTATTCTTTGCAGCATGAACATGTAGTTATTACTCCGAGGTGTCTCCTTGCCATAATTTGACGTTTCTTATTCACTTCATTTCGTCAATTCCTCAATAGGCTGAATCTCGTGTGGTGTGCCTAATGACTGTTCATATAACCTGTTAGTCTAAGAATCCCATTGTCTAGTTATGATTCTGCTAATCCTTGGACCCCAGAAGGACGTGTCTATGCTAAGGTTGTTTAGAGCCTCTAGGCATTCAAACACAGTATGCAATAGTTTAAATTTAAATGCTGGCTCGGACAGAATACTTGGAATTTCCAGTATTCTGTCCATCAGTTTGTTAATCAGGAGCCGGTCGTTTGTGTAACGTTTATCAAGGATGTTTCAACTAGTTTCATAATTGTTACTTGTAATTTTTAGATGTTGAATCAAACGGGCTGCTTCTCCTCTAACGTGTGACTTTAAATAATGCATTTTTTCAATGTCAGTAAGGGTGTTTTCGTGAATTATTTTTGGAAATATGTCACGGAATGTGGTCCATTCACTATAACGGCCATTCAAGAAAGACAGCTTGATTCATGGTGGGGCTTTGTTTCACGTTTTAGTGACCACTGTTGCATTGCTTTCGTCTAGTGCCGAAGATATTTCTTCTTGAGGTTTTTCCGTGTCTACGTCTTTACCTCTTTACGTCTGCCTTATAGAGTTATGATTGTCCTCCACTAGTAAATTAAAATACATTTGGCGTATATCTTGCCATCGCGTACATATTTTCTCTTGAAGTTGTTGTTTGCGAGCATGGGAGATGTCTTGGCCTAGGTCCACCTTAGCATCCTCAAGTATATCGTTTATTAGAGAGAGCTCCGTTTGCGTTTGCTTAATGTCGTTTTCCCTGATGAATTTAATTTCTTCCACGTATACATCTCTCCGCTGCTTATGGTAGTTATGTTTGTTTATCGGCTTGTTCTATTGTGGATGTTGCGTTATTACTAACTTTGGAGTACCTGTTTCTCCTTGATTTTTACCTACTTGCCTACTTTTGATTTTTTTGTGTTTGTGCTTAGAGCGGCGTCTAAGTGATTGTCCTCGAAAAGCGCGGAGTGTGCTATTTAGACCGGCATCTAAAATTTTACCCTGAAGGGCCCGGGTGCATCTGTGGCTCTAAATTGGTGTTATTATCAACAGTGGCGTATATAGGCTTAGATCTGCGGGGTTTTGCCGGCAAATCGCGAAAAAAGGGTCCCTATTTTATACTATTTGTACCATTTAAGCTTAAATAATAGAGGCTGTGGGGGATTAACCCTCAAACCCTTCTCCTTATATATGCCACTGATTATCAGTGTATAAACCCGCTAGCGTTAACTAGCGCAGGAATATACACGTAGTAATTTTGATAATAATATTTTTCTTATTAGTGAGTATTATACTTTGTTAATATTTAAGCAATTTTTGGCAGTAGCTAATTGGCGTTTATTATGACGAAAACTTTTGGGGATGCCCTCTTGATGTTTGCTACTCATAGTAATTTTGATAATAATATTTTCCTTATTAGTGAGTATTATACTTTGTTAATAATTTAGCATTTTTTGGCAGTAGCTAATTGACGTTTATTATGACCAAAACTTTTGGGATGCCCTCTTGATGTTTGCTACTCGTAGTAATTTTGATAATAATATTGTCCTTATTAGTGAGTATTATACTTAGTTAATAATTTAGCATTTTTTGGCAGTAGCTAATTGACGTTTATTATGACGAAAACTTCTGGGGATGCCCTCTTGATGTTTGCTATTCAGTTCAGATAACGACACCTTGCATTTATAGCCTTATTACTCGTCTGAATAATGACTTCTTGACACAGGCAATTGGCAGGACCGCTGATGGATGCCCCCTTCCTCTCTAAACCATAATATCTTGAGCAGTTGGCTAAATTGTATTTGTGTTGGCTATTAGTTGGCAAATTACGAGACACATTTACCAACAAACCGAACCCGCATCTATATAGAAATTACTGTAATAGAAAAGGCATAACTTTCTTATCGTTGGGGTTGCTTAGAAGAGCGAATATTTCTTACAAAACTCAACTTCAACTACAACAAAAAATGACTGATTGCCTTAGTATGACGCCTCAAATGCTCTAAGACGTTAGAAGAGAATTTAAAAGTGGGCTTTATTTTTGCCAAAAAAATTAACGGTGATCATTTTTAACGTCAACAAAATTAAAAATAGCAGTTTTAAATCTACGACTCTAATTCTTATTTCGTTACTTTACTATTCGAAAAGGGTTGAGATAGAATTCTCCGTTTGCGCATGTTTGTGATTGAGAAATCTATGATATAAGGTAAAAATTCGATATTGGGTTGCATTCAAAAAAGTTCAGTTCCCTCATTCCACCCTGTGAAGGGGTGGAAAAAGCATAAACAGCCAAAAAAACTGATTTAGTGTTACACATGCGAATTTCGTTATTTTTAACTTTACTAATTATTTACTCTTATATTTTATTCTTAGATCAAACAAAATTTTCAAACTTTAATAATAATAATAATAATGATAGCAACAATAAGTTTGCTTTCCTAAACCAATTTTTTGTATGTTTGCCTAAAATTTAAACAAGATTCTTTTTATAACATAATTTTTCAAATATGAACCTTCTAATCTTTAGATATGAAACTTTCTATTTTTTTACCATACTTCATTGACAAATAAATTCTTTACTGTCATTTGATATTCGACATCAAAATTTTGTATGGAAACATCTTATTTAAATTACTATTTTTCTCAAGATTCATATAAGTCTTTTTCGTATATGTTCTATATGATAGACTTCAATCCGTACCGATTGGGTTAGCTGTGTTCCGCCCCTTACATCATTTAAAATAAGACCCTGAAAAAGATTTTAAATAGAAACCCTAAAACACTCTATTTTCTCTGTAGAGCCCCTTTTAAGTCTTATAGATAGCGCTCCAAAAAAAATTAATATTTTATGCATGCAGGCAAGCAATTTAATCAGCTCAAAATACGTTTACATAAAATTTTAACATATTATAAATATTCTGCGTCCGATCCTACACATAAACTATCATTAAATTCGTGTGTTTTGCTGGAATTGTTAAGCCGGAATAGGAAGTGTTTACACAAACTCCAGATTTACGTTATAAAAGAGTATTTAAACTCGGATTTGCTATGAGCCGGCCATGAATGTACGACAAATTGTATGTGACCCAAATTAAAGAGGCATCTATACATAATTGCAATTGCGATGTTCATATGGAATAAACAAATTATCCAAATTAGGCACACATGTCAAGCGCCGTTGAGTGTAGTCAATCTACCAGAAATTTTCGTGAAAAGGGACCCTTAATTTTTGACCAAAATCGGGCAAACAGTTTTTTATACCGCGAACTGACAAACAGGCAGACATACTGGCAGACAGACTGCCGGAACTGGCAAAAAAATTTTTTTGGCATCTAAGGATTCTAAAAGTGAAAACATGTAAAACCTAGGAGGGTGATTTTTTTCACGACTGCACAAATAATTTATTTATTTGGGCGCCATCTTGAACTCCTACCACAATTTGACCAGTTTACCACAAAAATTTGAAATCAATCTAATAAGTAGTTTTTCAGGCTGATTTTTTTAAACATTGTATTAGCCCAAATTTCATGTGTTGATTTCTATGTAATACTTGATTTGTGCGCAAAATTTGAAATAAATTGAATGAAAGTTTTTTGATGAATATTTTTTTTACGTTTTACTAGGCCGCCATTTTGTTCCGCCATATTGGATGTTTACCAATATGCCCTTTCACGAGGGAAGTAAATATATATGGTTTCAGACCGGATTCCCTTTGTAATCCACAACATGTTTATACAAAAAAGATCCAAGGGGAAGAGCAGTTCCTTCCCACGAAAATTTCGAGTAGATTGATTCCACTAATAATGCCTTAAAGTCAATGAAATTAGAACTGTTTTTTTCATTAAATTAATGCGTCTGGAGTTTCAAAATTTTAAAATTAATTTTGGAAAATTTTACCGATTTTAAAAACAGTTTCTACAGGGTGGAAACTTAGGTAATGTTCCTTTCCAAATATTGAGTGTAAATACTATTCATTGAAAAATAAATTGAGGTAACTTATTGGGCTACCTCACAGAAAAAAAACTGGTACCTTTATTTCAAGCTCCAATTGATTGAAAATGGAAAATGGTGATTTTGACTTTTTTTTTACCACAAACAAGTATAGCAGTTTTTATTGGTCCGATCGAAACAAAATCTTCATTTTCAAATTTCGATTAAACTGCTCTGGCTTCAGACGTCTGTGTCCCATGTATAGCTCACAAAACAACAAACAACCACGTGACGTATAGAATTTTCTTCTTAAATTTTATTTTTATTTAATGAATTTTGATAAAGACTTGTGAAAATATACTCCTTGCGGTTATTAATTAGGCGTAACAACTAAAAAGGCAGACATACTGGGCAGACAGACTGACGAAACTGGGAAAATAGATTTTTTAGTATCTAAGGAATCTAAAAGTGAAAATATGTAAATCCTAGGATGGTGATTTTTTTCACAACTACACAAGCAATTTATTTATTTGGCTGCTATCTTGAATTCCTATCACAATTTGACCAGTTTACCGCAAAATTTGAAATCAATCTAATAAGTAGTTTTTTCAGGCTTATTTTTGAAACATTTTATTAGGCCACCATTTTGTTTCGCCAACTTGGATTAGTACCAAAATTGTAACTGTTGGCTTCTATATAATACTTGATTTGTGTGCAAAATTTGAAATTGGATGAACAGATACTTTGTGATAATTTTTTTTACATTTCATTAAGCCGCCATATTGCGTTTTTACTAATATGCCCTTCCACGAGGGAAATAAAAATATATGGCTTCCGATAATTGTGCAATGCAAAAATTCAGGTTTCCCTTTCTTTGTGATCCACAACATGTTTGCAGGATTTATTAAATTTTACTTCTGTGGTACATTATCAAAATAAAGTAGTGATATGGAAAATTTATTAAGATCTGCGTGAAGAGTTCATTACCATTTTTACAGGTATGTTTCAGTTAATTTATACCTAGGTAAGTCCGAAATATTTAAACCTCATATAACAAGCGTCCCTATTAGAGGGGTTAACCTTACTTTCCTTTAACTGTATCTTTTTCTTTAATTCTAATTTTAGTGAAAAGAAAAAGTTAAATATTAATAATCAAGTCCAGCGTTCAAAATAGTATTTTAGCTTTAATTTTAGTATTTCTTTGGAATATCAATTCATCAGACTACATTAAAATGTGCTAAGGACGAAACCAAAGCGCTTGGGTAATGTTGGTTAAAATTCTGTTTAGCCGATTTTAGGTAATGCAGTAGATATACTTTACTTAAATTGAAAACTTTGTGTGCTGTGTTTTAAAAATAAAGTTAAATTAAAATTGAAAACAAATGTGAACAGTTATAGTGGTTTAGGGATAAAGTATTTAATAAAATTAAAGTAAAATTTAAATATTTTTTACATGAATCCACCTTTGCTCTATTATGTTTAAGTATTATTTCCGTGAATTCCTTATAACGACTTTTAGAGCAGCTTAATTTATGAAATTTTTTTAGCTCTATTATTTTTTTTTGTAATAGATGTGAAGTGACGAAGCTTATGACCCCTCTATCTTGCTTGTCACTCCTTGTCACACTTTGTAGACCCCGTCCTACCCCATAAACGTGTGACGTAATTTATGAATGACCCTTAAGTAAGAATTATTTTATAATTTGTCTCATCAAACTCTAGATTTTCATTCCAAACTAATTCCGTATCTTTTATCATAAGGCAATTTCTAATTCTTAATGCTTCAGTCAAAGGAATATGTTTGGAACAACAGTAAAGATACTTACCGACTCCAAGTTGAGTAAACAATTTTATATTAAGCTAATTGATAATTCTTTTAATAAACCTTTACACAACTAAATATATTTTAGATGCAAAATTTCCCCTTGCAACCATCTTGAACTATATATTTCCGCCTAATGGAAGAATAAGGGTGAAAGGCATAGAACATTGGAAGTTTTCAAATAACGAATAAAACATGTAAAGTTAAAAACAAATTCTGTATAAATTGCCTTTCTAGTTCTAAAAATACCACTGTTATCAATCTTATGCAATTTGTTTCAAAACAAACCGTTAAAATGTCTTAAAATACTCCACGATACTGTTGTATGTATGCCTTTTCAGAGATTCCCATTTCCCGTACACATTCTGTGCTTCCAAACGTAACATACTCCACACATTAGGCCATCCTGACTTTCCTGGACTGTTCTGCTACATATATTTCAGGCTTCGTTTTGAATCATATTGGCAACGCTGCTCGTCACCCAGGTCTTGCGGATATAAAGAACGAAGAATGTATGATAGTTTTCTTTTGTTTTACAACTAGCTTTCACTCTCAGTGATGTAATAGTGTTGAAATCACTCTATTGTTATGTTATGATGTTAATTTTATTATAATGTTCACTTCATGTCCGAAAGAACTAACGTTTCGTATAACTTTCAGGACAAGAACCACACACAAATCGATATTTCTGTTTATCTTCTATTTTTGCACAGATGTGTTGTCATGTGCTCCAAAGTAGGTCGCATCTAAAGCGATTTAGTTGCACCATAGTACCTACAGATGACGCCACTATTTGCCTATTTCCCTCATCGACTTGCAAAGTCGAATGACATTACACCTTATTTGTTTCAGGGTTCGGGTATTTCGGTTTTAATACGGATGCCCCTCCCCCCAAAGAAACTGCCCGATGAATCTTGCCGGGGCAGATACGGCGGTATCAGGTAAACAAACTTAGCGTCATGTTTTGGTCATTTCTAGACAAAATGATGTAGGAGTAAATTTCCTTACCGTTAATTCTTTCGTTTCGTATATATATATATATATATATATATATATATATATATATATATATATATATATATATAGTCGATGATACGTTAGAAGTATCTGGAGAACAAAAAGAAAAATAATTTGTAATTTTGGCCACGGCAATAGAGGGCTGCGCTCTAGCTTTTAAAATTAATTTCGCGTTTGCAGATCTCTTGGTAACTGGCATGAACTTGGGATTTTTAAATTTGACACTCTGTAGCTTCTCTAATCTAAAAATAGATTCTGCGAAATAATCTAATTCTTTTTTCTATACGATATTTTTTCATTTCACTTACCGTTTTTAATTAATAATTATTTCTGTTTTATTTACCAAAACTATGTGGATTAAAACTTCAATATTTTCGTCTTAAGGCGTCAAATTAATTTCAAATTTTAATATTATTTAGTCAACATGTGGTACTTTAATTTTAGCAACATAGGATCGCTGACTTATATATAGGGTGTTCTAAAAATTAACTGCAATTTTTTAAATGGAACACACTGTATATTATTGAAACGTTGAATACAGTAGACAAATTGAATTTTTATCATATAAGGTGTTACTATACCTATTTTGAACTTATAAATTAATATTGATATATAAATAGACATTAATTAAATATCTAAAATGCTAAGTCTTTTATGATGGAATCACAGCTTACGCAATGTCAAACGAATTTCTTTTAATATAAACTGTGGTTCTGAAAAACATCGATTTTGTCAGTAAACTTTCGGAATTCTCACCTAATACTTCAAATGTTTAAAGTGCTGATCATTTACATGTAAGCATTCGGTAATACATTTCATCACATGATAGGTACTAGCTCTTTGAATTTCTGATGGATCAAATTGTTGAAAAGCGCCCCTTTACCGATTTTCTAGATCTTCTTTTAAATTTACTGGTGTTTTATAAGTCATTTCCTTAATCCCTCCCCACAGAAAAAAGTTTAATGGAGTAAGATCTGGAGATCGCGATGGCCAATTCCATGGTCCTTCACATCTTATCCATCTATCTTGAAACATATCACACAGTTCGGCGAAATGTATATTGAAAATTGCCTATCCTGAGCAAACATAATACATTAAAACTAAATCTTTGTTGGTACCCTTTTTCTTCAAAATGATAATTTTGACGGTTAAAGACTCCCTCGCTTGAGAATTTTGCTTCATCAGTCTAAATAATTCTTTTAACAAAGTACGAATTATTATTAACATTTCGAAAAGTTCTATATGTTTTGGAGGACCATCTCGTTGTAAAGCCTGTAATGTAATTAGTTTGTAGTCATGCATATTATGTTTATGTAAAATTCTCCATATTGATGTTACTTGTTATTGAGGCATGAGGATAGGCATGAAAATATACCAAAACGTTAATTTCATTTTCTTCGTATTCTTACTTTACTTACTTTCAATTCTGAGAAATTTCCTTGGGTTTACTGGCGGCAAAAGAGCGTTAAATCTTCTGCAGGTTCTTGCAACAATTATTTGACACTCGCCGTGAATATAAAATAAATTTAAGATATCCGCATCTGAATAACTATTATTCTCAATTTTCAATAAATTAATCTGTCATAAACTTAAAAGTGAGAAGTGTCATGCCACCATCGTTCGTATTGCATTTGTTATATCATTGCATTAAAATCGAAAGCATGTCAGAATGGGTATAGGAAAACCTTATATGAAAAAAAATCTATATATATATATATATATATATATATATATATATATATATATATATATATATATAGATACAGATTTAGTAAGAGTTTCTTGACCTTCCTTTTATGTTGTTAATATTTATAATTTTCTTGGGTATAGGTCCAACAAAAATACTTATGACTTAGGTATTAATGATGCCACATATATTGTTAATTTAAAAAATGTTTTAACATTTCAGCAGAAACACCCTTGCCTTTATTAAAAAGTTCATCCTAAAAGCTAAAACAGAACACATACATTTTACAATAAAGGTAAGGGTGTTCCTGCCGAAACGTCAAAACATATGTGACATCATTTCACAAGTATTCTTTTTTTTCGGACCTATATCCAAGAAAATTATAAATAAATCGTTGAAATCGGAAAAATTCCAATAAAAAATAATACACAAGGGGTTCCATTTAAAAAACCACAAGAGTGTATTTTTTGACGGATTTGCGATGTTTATTTATTTTTTTGATAAAAAAATTCTGTCATTTCAGGCAAAACTCTACAATTTTTACATATAAAGTTTTCTTTTGTCTGTAAAAGTAAAAGCTGTACGGGGAGGCGAAATACAAACAGACAGCCAGCACATTATCATAATTTATGAACATCGTAATTTACCTTTAAGTTAATTTTAAACCCCTTTAAGTTCGATTTAGCAGATGTTCATTTACTGTAGCTATAGAATTTGAGTAATAATGTCTCCCATCTCTATTTTATATCGGCTATTAAATTTTTATTTCTAAATGTGAAGCACATACATATGCCTATTAATTGGAATTACCTTTCCTGGTAGTTACGTTTCGCATATGCTTATATTTTTATTACGTTGTTTAGAATTTACAATTATGGGCCGGTTAAACTCATTGTAAATATTATTGATGTCAGCCGTAATCAATTGAAGTGCCTTCGATATATATTTATTTCTGATTTGCCTTTGTTTGTTAATTGCCTATTATTGGTCATTCATTTTACTCATGTCAATTAGTACTACTGAATAATTTGGCTCTATCTAATTAGTGTTAATTCTGATTGGTGTTCGGCTTTGATATATGGTCATTTAATATAATTAAATTAAGTTAAATTTTGTTATTTAAATCACGGCATTAAACCATATATTAACTGAATATGTGGTTCCTCATCTATACAGGGTATTTCATTCAAAACTTCAAACGCCCGTTGCTGGGGAAATAACGGGGATATCAAAATTTGGTAAAAGGCGTTTATTTGGTTGGCTAAAAATAAAGACTATGCAGTCGCTACTTCAGGCGTCGCAACACCAAGAAAAAACTATACCAAGATCTTTAACCCCCGTATTCACTAAAAAGGTTTAAAAGTTAGACCAGGTCTAGTTGCCATGGGATTTAAAACTCTTAGTTCACCAGTTATGTTTCGCTTATGACGCTGTATTATGTAATTGTGAAATTTAGAAAAATTATTTGTTCAATTGTTGAAAATTTCGTCTTAAACCTGCAACAATCAAGTTAGACCTGGTCTAAATTTAAACCTTTTTAGTGAATACGGGTGTAAAAGTCTTATAATACGTCTATTTCTATGACACTTTATACGCATCAAGTTGATTACGCTTCTAGTTACTGAGATATGCAGGCTTTTTCACGTAAATTTTTCTAACTCCGATATTTTGCAAAAGAACGGAGATATCAAAATTTCGTAAACAGTAAATTTTAAGTGGGTATATTATGATTACGAAGAGCTAGAATAAAATCGATGCCGCCATTAGTTTAGGTAACGCGATAGCAAGGAAAAAACCAAAACAATTCTAGAATCTTTAAACATCATATTCACTAATAGCACTGGGGCAGAAATTTCAACTTTTTTTTGTTTCTTGAACAAAACCTATTTCTTTGGATTCAACTACACCCAAGTAACTAAAAAATACTTATTAAAGAATTTAGCTGGCCCGCGAAAAAATCTGAATTATTTGTTACAAAATTTTAATGTACCGGGTGTACAAGTAAGAAGGGAACCACTTGTCTTACGGTTTCGGGAAAAAAATTATATAGTAAATCGGCCAAGAGAAATCGCTGGAAATTATTTTTAACCTCGAAAAATTGCCGCAAGAACTTTAGATCGTAAATTTCGATTTTTTGGTGAATTTGTATCGTTAAGGTGTGTCGAAAATATAAGCAAAGTATTCTTCAATAAGTTACGCAACTTTTTGCTTTATATAATTTTTTTCTATTTTCAATAATAAAGTGGTGGGGGAAGGTCAAACATTTTTTGTTTCAAACTTGGTCTTAAAAAATGGGCTTTTTTCGCTCGATTCACGGTGCTATTAACGGTTACCAAATTTATTCTGATACTGGTCGATAGATGGCGTTTTTCTGGGATTCCTCAAATAATACGGATTTTCTCAAAAAAATCAAATAGTATGATATGCATTTTTTGTCACATTTCATTTTGTGGTTATGAAGGGTATAAGATAGTGAAATGAGAAAACCAGATCCATATTTAATTTAAGAAAGTTGATGATAGTCGCTCAAATCCGAAACGTCCGATTAAAAAACTAACTATACCGAATTGTAGAAGAGAAAAAGTGCCAATAGTAAAGTGAAAAATATTTTTATCTATCATTTCAATTTAACTTAAAATTTGAGAAATTTAGAGAAAAAAACGATACAAATTGAATCACTACTTCCACATCATCTTTACAAGATATAACACAATAACTGTAGATATACCCTAAAAACCATATCGACATATTATTCGATTTTTTACGAAATTTTGGATTTTCATCCCTTCTGCTTTATAACCTTACCATTTATTTTTGTTATTTTGGTCAAATAAAAAGGCAAAATGAGATCCCCGAAAACTTATAAATCGACATGTTACCCGATTTTTTTTCAAATCAAGAAAGTTTATGATAGTCGCTCGAATCTGAAAATAGTGTTGAATGAAAAAAATAACTTCAGCAACTGTTAGAGGAGGAAAAGTACCCAAGGGTGAAGTGGGAGTTATTTTTATCCATCGTTTAAATTTTACTAAAATTTTAGAAAAAATATATTGAAACTAAATGATATTATATTTATTGTAAGCCAAAACATAAAAAACTAAACAGTAAAAGAATTAGCAGGAAATAGGACACCAAAGAAAGGGTTTATGCTTTATTCTTTGCTGTGCTATTTCCTGCTATTCCATTTATTGTGTAAAAAAGCAGGGATGATATAAAAAAATGCTATAAATAACAAGGAAATTGTTTATTAATTAACTATTGGTGTCAAGCGAACTGTTGCAAATGTCTACCATCATGCTCGATACATAGACGGAGTCTTTCTACTGTAGAATTTACTGCAGCTGGTATCATCTGGATTGCGTTTCTAATTCGGTTGATGAAGTCCTCCCTTGTTGTTGGTCTATTTTGGTACACCAAATCCTTAAGGCGACCCCACAAGTAAAAGACACGTCAAATCGGGGGAACGAAGGGGCCAGGGAAATATACTGCCCCTACCTATCCAGCATCCGGGAAAACGCTCATCTAGGAACCGTCTGACATTGTTTGAGAAGAAAGCTGGGCAGCCATCATATTGGAAGTATAGAGTGTCTAAGGCGATGCCCTCAAGCAAAACTGGCAGCTGATTTTCGAGAAAATCTAAATAAGTCCGACCATTTAGTGAATTATCGAAAATTACTGGGCCGATAATTCTGTTGTTTGTTATGCCGCACCAAACGTTGACGCTTCAACGACCTTGACTCTGGACTTCTCGCATCCAGAGAGGATTGTGGTCCGACCAATAATGAAGGTTATGCCAGTTCACTATCCCATCGGAGCAGGAAGTAGCTATATAATAAGTAATATGTGGATTTATGGATTTTCGGGTATACAGATTTCAATTTTCGAGTTAATTTAATGTTTTTGTTAAATCTAAAGACGATGTGGAAGTAGCGATTTAATTTGCATCTTTTTTTTCTCAAAATGTTTTAAATTTTAGGTTAAGTTGCAATAATAGAAGAAAATAACTTTCACTTTACCGTTGGCACTTTTTCTCCTCTACAATTCGGTGTAGTTAGTTTTTTAATCCGACGTTTCGGATTCGAGCGACCGTCATCAATTTTCTTTATTTAAATACGGAATTGGTTTTTTTTATTTCACTATCTTATACTTTTCATAACCACAAAATAAAATGTGACAAAAAAGTCATATCAAACCATTTGATTTTTTAAAGAAAATCCGTATTATTTGAGGAATTCCAGAAAAACGCCATCTAGCGACCAGTAGCAAAATAAATTTGGTGACCGTTAATAGCACAAAAAATAGGGCGAAAAAAGCTCTTTTTTAAGACCAAGTTCAATAACATCTGTTCACTCAAAACAGAGATATCAACGTTTGAAACAAAAAATGTTTGACCTTCCCCCACCACTTTATTACTGAAAATAGAAAAAAAAATAAATAGCAAAAAGTTGCGCAACTTATTGAAGAATACTACGCTTATATTTTTGACACACCTTAACTATGTAAATTTACAAAAAAATCGACATTTACGATTTAAAGTTCTTATGGCGCCCCCTAGGGGTAATTTTTCGAGGTTAGAAATAATTTCCAGCGATCTCTCTTGGCCAATTTACTATACAATTTTTTTCCCAAAACCATAAGACAAGTGGTTACTGAGATACGGCCGGCCTCCCTTCTTAGTTGTACACCCGGTACAATGAATATACAAAATACAGATAACTATATATAATTGGTTCGACAAAAGCAATTAAATAGCACATTTTTATATCTGAATCTAACGACACTTATTTTGCGTTTCTTAGCCGGCCCTTTCAAAGCAGCCTCTGAGGCATCTCTCGTAATAGTCCAGCACTAATCTCACAGTTCCATTTTCCCTGATACCTTCTTTCCATGTTTGAAATATCCCGGTGAAAACTTTCACTGTGCTCATCACTTACGACACCAGAATTTTCCGGAAAATAATTCAGATGAGAATCCAGGAAATGAATTATTAACGACATATTACGCCTTAGGTTTTGGTAACACAAAAGAAGTTAAGCAATCTGGTCTTTATTATAGTGTTCTGCTTTTATGTCTTCGAAAAAAAATTGTTGCAGCCATTTTAGAAACCGTCTTTTTCCTTGCCCTCAAATATGGAATCGAATTGCACATCTCCGAAAAGTTTCCTAATCTGAAGACTTTTCTTCATTTTAAAGAACTTTTCTTTTAAATAGCTGAAAGCACGGCCTCCCTAATTTTATACGAAGTGGCGGTAGTAAAATCTTTTCAAGGGGAAGCAGCAATATTTGGTATAATCTAGCTGCATTCCAAGCAAAATCGCCACATTTTTTAAATCCCCACAAATTCGCCATTTATATCTTTCATATTGTATGGTCTCCAGTAACAATTTCAAATTGCTATAGATTTTTTCATGTGGACTGCATGACCAACTGAGACTGAAGGCAATATGTTTCCATTATGGAGTAATATAGCTTTAAGACTTACTTTTGAGCAATCAATGCAAAGCCTAAAGTCGTTTGGATAATAGTCCAGATTTAAAGCTGCAATTAATCATTCAATGTCCCTACAGGCTACCAAATTATTTTCCATGTTAGAAAATTGTGTTAGTAGCTTTTTCTAATGGCTTCGATATCCAGAAATTTCTACTTTATCTTGAAGTAAGTTCAATTCTTGCAATCCCTTATAAGGTAATATACCTAATTCACTTTGACTTATTTTGTGAGGCTTTTTCCTGGGAAGCACACAGACAAAATCGGAGTCTTGGGAGGTTAATGGGCCGGTGACATTTTTCGGTACACTACCGTTTGAATCCGTTTGATCAATACCTGAATCAAGGGTACATTCCTGAGTTGGATTAGGTACAAGCAATTTGTCACTATGAGGCACCGGGTGTATGGCAGATTGTAAATTTGAATTCTATATCGCAGACCTTTCTTTCTCCGAATAACCTTTTTTGATAGTAGGTGTCAAGCAAAAGTGGTCTTTCGGTTCTCGTCAGATCATAAGAAAGGTATCTTACGATTTTTTCCACTTAGTCTCAGCCGCGAATGTTGGTCGCACATTAAATCTGTTGCAGCAGTTATGGGAAGCCCAATTTTTGTCCTGGTATCAAACTTTGCAGCCAAAAAAGCCTGATCTCCAACTTTGCAGCTTACCACAAGTGGTAAGGCTTTTTCATTAAAGGGCTAATGATACGTTTTTGTTTCGCAAAAGTGACTTTACCACATATATTACAAAATTGATCCAGCCTATTTACACAAACTGTTGCTCAAAATTCACCAATGTCTTAAATACCAACAACTCTCGATCGACTGGTGGTTGAAACACAACTAACTAACATTTTAGGATTTATGTTATATTTATTTAAACCTTTTATAAAGTAAGGGAGACTGCTTTACATTACCGCCTTAAAAAAAATAAATATTAATGATATTGCAATTGTAAAGTCTTCAACTAAACATGATTTTCAAACAAAATATTCCATTGTTCTCTAAGGTACAAGACACATCTTTAGTTAAATATGCTTTAAATTGTTCAAAAAGATGCTATGGTCTTACCTATAAACAAATTAAAATACTTGCCTATGAGTATGCTACATAATTAAATTTAAAAATGCCCAATAATTGGAACAAAAATAAAACAGCTGGTATAGTTTTATGAAACGGCATAAGAATCTTAGTATTCGAAAGCCAGAAAATATTTCTCTTTTCCGGTTAACTTCATTTAACAAAACGAATGTAGAAAAAGTTTTCAATAACTATGAGAGAGCTCTAATATTAAAATTGTTTACAGCAGCTCAAATCTTGAATTTGGTTTGAGACTGACTCAGTCTCAGTAACTCTACTACAGTTTTGCAAGCTCCAAACGTTGTTGCTCCAAGAGGTGTCAAGCAAGTTGGCCAGACTGTCTCTTCCGAAAGAAGACTATCTATTATTTTATGCATGATAATTAATGCTGCTGCTTCTTAAGCATATTGTTCGTCAGACTAGGTGCAGTAAAATGACCCTATCCTCATACTCATGGATAATCATAAAAGTCATTGCTCCTTAGAATCAATGCAATATGCTCGAGAAAATGGCATAACATTCGTTACACTACTCCCACAAGCTTCAGCCTTTCGACTTTGGAGTTTTGGGGTTATTTATAACCAAGGTAAAAGTAACAGAAAATGATTGGTTGACCAGCAATCCTGAAAAAATAATTTCCATACATACTCTGCCTGCTTTAGTTAATATTGCATTTAGTTCAATATTTACAAGGACAAACATTATTTCATCATTCCAGAAACCAGGTTTGTGGTCCTTAACCCGCCTAGCTTTCAGCGATGGGGACTTTATTGGCGCATCTGTAACCGATCGGCCGATTCAACTTGATATGTCAAATTCGTCTATTGTTTGAAGATATCCGCCCATACCCGAAAGCTGCCCCAAAGTCTGTTTCCTCAAAACATCAGATGAATCAGAAAGTCTCAACAATTTAGAACAACAAGAACCTGATATCGGTGACTTGAAGATTAATGATTTAATTCTTGTATCATGCAATACAAAAAAATCTCGCTTGCTGTTTGTGGGTCATATTGAAGATATATTGGAAGAAGGCTTAAGAGTGAAATTTATGAGAAGGAAGGATGATACGTGGAAATTTTGCTTTCCAGAAAAAGACGATATCAGTGAGGAGGACATCGGGTTAAAACTTCCCACACTGGATTTAGTTAGGGGAACTGCAAGAGCCGCATCTGTGTTATCTTTCGGGGTCAATTTTGCCAATATTGAAGATAAAATAATGTAAAATAACCATTTTTTATTGTTTGTAAGTTTGTCTTTTTTTATAATTTAAGTTAAGTTAAAATATATACACTCTATTGTTCCGAAGTTATAATAAAGTAATACAAGTAAATTAAAAGTGAAGTGAGAATTCTGTTTTTTTTTACCCTAAGGATATTCAAATCTACCCCAACATCGGGGTAAATTTGAACAACTGTAGGATATCACAAAAAACCCATTTTTAGCCATTTATTATTTTTATTTTTTTAAATAGATAGTCATTTTGGATTTCTCACTGATCACCTAGCATATTATTAGCTAAAGAAATTAAATAAGAAATTTCAAGTATGCATATTTTTTTCAAAAAAGATTTTTTGGTTCAAATGTACCCCAGTCTTCCCTACACCTGGTATAATAAATCCAGGTGTTTCTCATTTAACGATCGAACTTTACCATACATTATAACTGAGACTTGCAAGACATACTGTTAATAAGTATAATAAAATAACTAAGATTCTGCTATTTTGGCCTCGGAAACATTTTTGCTGTTCCCCAGTGTAGTTATTAAGGTACCAAGGGTATTATAAAGCTAATAACACTTGAGGTTGACATAGTATTTCGAGAGGACCTCTGGCCGGAAGGTTATATATCGACGGAAAGCATTGTCCCTTATAATACCCGTGATGCCTTCAACTTTTAATCTTCGACTAAGTAAAATATTTTTTATTTGAGAAAAATTCTACTTTAAATAATAGTAAACTAAATTATTATTTCTAATACCCTAGTGCGTTATTTATCTCTAGTAATGCCCTATAGTGTTATTTCATATGTAACTGAGTTTGACATAATGTGATTATTTTTCAAATAAAAAACTAGTTTAAGACTTAGCTCACCAGTTAATTTTCGCTTATGTGATTGTCATTTTGTTATTGTGACATTTAGCAAAATTATTTGTTTAATTTTTGCTTTTATCACTTTAAACCTATAACTGTCAAGTTAGATCTCATCTAACTTTAAAACTCTTCTTATAAGTGTTTACAGGCCTGGAATGGAACTTGGATTAAGACCGGGAGACTATTCGAAATGAGAGTAAATTTCATACTTTTGAAGAACAGTTTAAAAGTAAAAATATCTCAAAATTTTGCTGAGAAATTAATGAATCCAAAAGGTTTCCTCCGCAATTTAGTGAAAACAGTTTTTGGTTTGCTTAAATTGTTCGTCGCTCCGATGTTTTTTTTTCCAATTATATACGTGTCTACCTGTACTTATCAAAAAGAAAAAAAATAAGCACTGAATAAACCAATAAATAGCTCGAATTTTTGTTGGTCCCTGCAACCATCGGGCTTGCGACCCAGTAGCGTATTTAGATGGGAGGGGGGGGGTGCAAATGCCCTCGTCCAGATCTCCAAACCTAAGCAAAATATTTGAAAGTAAAAAGGATTTTACAAGACATTACCACGATTATACAGGGTCTCAATTAAGTACTTGTACAAACTTTAAGTAGTGATTCTTTGACTAATTTTAAGATTAAAAGTTCATATGAACGTGGGTTTGAAATGGCTTTGTTTCTGAGATACAGGGCGTCCAAAAAAACAATTTTATTTGGTTATTTGCTTATATTTTTGTTAAGGAACATGACAATTGGACAAAATTTGGGATTCTGGGTATATTGATGACGAGAAATTCAAATATTAGCTTAGTGTTTTATTTAATGTTAGAGGGCACCACATATAGTATTGTTCCTGAATTTAATTAACCATAACTTTTTTGTCAAGCCTTTTATGTCATTTTTGACTAAGCAGACTTATTCTCCATTCAATTTTAAATAAAAAAGTTACTCTTAGTATTTTTCGCTAAAAGCAGCCGTAAAAGGGTTTGAAGTTAAATCTGCGTTGAAATTTTTTAAATTGAATCATTTCCGAGAATTTAAAAAATAAGCAAAAAAATACTTTTTCAAAATCATGTGCTATGTTACTCTATCACATTAACATATTACAATTACCAAATTAGTGAAAATTGGATAAAAATAATAAAATCGTAAAAATGTGCTGCATCTTTCCTCTGCAGGCGCAGTACACAAGAAAATAGTATAGGTGAATCCATAGCAGGCCTTGGAAAACAATTGAGAGGTTTCCATGGTAGCAGAATCAGTCATGGCAGTTGATTTAGAATAAAACAAGTAGTTTTTTATCATTTGACATTATAAGTAATAATTTATCGTGTGTTTTGTTCAAAATGTACCAATATACCAACGCAGGAATGGCAGACATTCATTTTACTTATGGAATGGCTCGCGATAATGCACAAGCTGCAAAACGAATGTATCAGGCGCGATTTCCTCAACGAGTGGTGCCACACGTCCAAACTTTTATTAATATTCACGCAAGACTTTGTGAAACTGGCAGCTCTAAAAGGACAACAGATGTTCCAGGAAGGCCTCCAACAGTTCGAACAGTTGAGATTGAAAAAGCTATGTTAAACAGAATTGAAGAAGACCCGCAAACTAGTACAGGGAAAATAGCTGTTGAATTGAATATTACACACACACTTGTTTGGCAAGTTTTAAGGTCCCAACAACTTTATCCTTATCATATGCAACGTGTGCAGGCTCTATTACCTAGAGATTTTCCCCTCAGACTCGATTTTTGCATTTGGTTGCGCAATAGATAAGTACGAACCCCGGATTTCTTAAGCCATGTGCTTTTCACAGATGAAGCCTCGTTTTCTCGAAATTCCATAATTAACTTTCATAACAACCATATCTGGGCTGAGGATAATCCGAATGCTATCAGAGAACATCATTTTCAGGTGCTATTTTCTCTCAATATTTGGGTAGGAATTATCGGTGATCATCTTATTGGACCTTGCATTCTTCCGCAAAGGCTTAATGGCGAAGAATATCGAAGGTTTTTGGAGCACGAACTTCCCAACCATTTAGAAGAAGTTGATTTAGAAACCAGAAACAGGATGTGGTTAATGCACGACGGAGCTCCGCTACACTTTAGTGTCGTTGCGCGTCAATTTCTGGACGAGAATTACCCTAACCGTTGGACAGGAAGAGCTGGATCACAAGCCTGTCCTCCCAGATCACCAGATTTCAATCCTTTAGATTATTTTCTGTGGGGTCACTTGAAGTCTTTGATTTATAAAAGTCCAGTTTAAAATGAACAAAATTTAAGAAATAGGATATTTGAATCTTGTGCCGTTATTAATCAGACACCAGGTATATTTGGAAGAGTTCGGCAATCAATGTTAAGGCGACTTATTGCATGCGTTGAAGTAAGCGATGGTCAACAATAATTGCAAAATAATGTTGTTAACTAGTTTAGTTTTAGTCTTTTAAATGATTTAAGTTTTTTACCTGATAATACAATCAATAAAAGATATATGTTTTTTGCTTATTTTTCGAATCTCGAAAATGATCCAATTTAAAAAATTTCAACGCAGATTTAACTTCAAACCCTTTTTTATCCAAAATGGCTGCTTTTAGCGACAAATACTAAGAGCACCTTTTTATGTAGAATTAAATGGAGAATAGGTCTGCCTAGTCAAAAATGACAATGTATGTGGCGCCTTCTAACATTAAATAAAAAGCTAAGTTAATATTTGAAATTCTCGTCATCAATATACCCAGAATCCCAAAATTTTGTCCAATTGTCTTGTTCCTTAATAAAAATATAAGCAAAAACACCAAATAAAATTGTTTTTTTGGACGCCCTGTATCTCAGAAACAGAGCCGTTTCAGGCCCATGTTCATATGAAATTTTCATCCTAAAATTAGTTAAAGAATCACCCCTTAAAGTTTGTACAAGTACTTAATTGAAAACCTGTATAGTGTGAACCTTCTTTTTGCCATCGTCGCTAATTAAGTTTCATGAGGATGTTAAGCTTTAAGCTTTAAGCTTATGTTGTGTTAACAAACAAAACTAATGTTTTTAGTTGACAAATGTAAATGCTTATTTGCTTGCTGTTTAATTATTTTTAAAAAGGATTCTTAAAGAGGAAGAAATTTCCTCCCGCTAGTCTATCTCTATTATCAATAGTTTAATATTAATTAAATACTAATATACGATGCCCCAAAACCGGATGTAATAAGTAAAAAAAATATACTTTAGAATTTCAATTTAAAAAATTAAAAAATCTTGTTATTTTCTACACACAACATGAATTATGCCTATTGTTATTAAGTAATTTTAAATTAAGGCGGATAATTGTTAAATCAAAGCCACTAAAATTATTTTGCTTAGAGGAGACTTTATCACGACTATACTATATAAGATTATGATATTGCAATCCTTTTATTGATTATAATCTATTAGTTATTAATTATATATTATAATATGTGACCATGAAAATCAAGTTAGCACGTTTTAATGAAACCCACTGGCGCCGCGCTGTTTGTCATTTTATCTATTTCTTCACCTGAATCTTAATTCATTAATAGGTCTTTTTCCCCCACCAGCATGAAACAGTCTAGCTTGACCGCAGACACCTTTATGCGGTTCTTCAGTATTTCTACGGTAAAAAAACTTTTTCGACATGTTACTTGAGCAGTAAATATATGCCAGTGCAATTAAATTATAGATGTTAGTCAAAACGTTGTGTTTGCGTCGAATTTAGAAACACCAAGAGCAGCATTTTTGCATACATTGCATATTTTTGAAAACAACAACATTTCTTCTTGATTACTCGGATACAATTCTTCAATACTGTATTTTTGGCCATCGTGTCAGTGATGACTTCCTCCCATCCACCTTGACCTACCATCATTATCTTTCTCTTGACTCGTTTTTTACTGCCTCACTATATCAAGTCTCTGAACAGAATTTTTAGTTCTTTGGAAGATTCAGCCACCAGATAATTTAATTCATCGAAGCCAGTCTTTAAAGACATTTTGACTTAGGTGAAGTGGCTTGGAATATTCATAGGTAACTTTTAGCTGTGAATATTGTCTCATATCTAATCCAAATAATATTTTGCTTTTACTCGAAACTCTGGTTTAAAATGCATATTTACTTGCATGGTTATGTATAAAATGTTATTGGTGTGTCTTTAGACGACTAGTGAGTTTCAGCGATCAATAAAAGTTTTTTTTATTTTTGCCTCTTTAATTTCTTAACTTATTTTGTGATAATTAACTACTTTAAAACGTTTGATATTTGTTACCAATTTCTGAAGTATTATTTTACAATAATTTTTCGACGAATAAATTAATTTTTTTATTGCATAAGAGGATTAATCCGATCGGCAACAAATCTGCGACTTTTTTATTCTTGCCGAGCATCTGGCTACCAAAACTTGGCATATCTATAAAATATCTTGCACTCTGATTACAACGGTTGATATACATCAACCCATACCCAACTTCACATTTGATGAGCATTCTAGTTTTTGTCATGTAAATGTCGCGCGCGGCCCACGGCGTCATAAAACAGTGCAGTCCATCGGGCCTTTACCCGATCTGCCCTTGTCTAGTCCAGATTTGGTTGTTTAGTGAGTACCAACGGGTGTTAAATACATCCGTTTATAAGGCAGCTTGGTTATTTACAGCAAACTGAATTCTGAGATATAGCGCCTTTTAGAATTTTTTTTCCGTTTAAGTAGGTAATGGTATTTGCCATATTTTTTTTTCATAATAAAAAAATTAGACGTTTTTGTTATATATTAAGGCAAAACAAAACTGCAAAACTAAAATAACTTCTATTATTTTTAAGAAATATGTTCTAAAACAAGTCATTGGAAAAAAATCATGATTCTAATTAAAAAATACACTATGTCAGCAGCAAATATAGCAGACAGTTTGGTGCATGTATCAAAGAAGTCTTAGAAATAGACGTGAAATTTAGAATGTTTAAGTGTCTATAGCTGTCCTGTCATTTTTCTGACATAGCGACACCTATACCGATGAAAGCGTCGCTTTTATCCTTGTCAACAGCCTTTTCATCTACTGCTGAATATCGGCCTGCCTCTGGCGCATACCTTTACTGTGTTTCATAGTAGTTATTTATATAGTTCTATGGTATCTACAGTTTATTGTCGAATCCCAAAAATCCTATTTGGGAGGTGATTACGTATTACTTATAGAGTGCGCAACCGCCAACCCATCACAAGGCAAGCATATTTAATGTATCTTTAATAAAGTTTGCCTCCACTCGAAATCGAGCCAAGGACCTTGAGCGCCAATAGCAGACACAGCCGTTGGCGCTACACCGTCCCGTTTTTGTCCTATTTCCTAAAAATTACAATTTTTTTATTTAAAAAAGTACTTTTTACCAAATTTTTATATTCAGTTAATTCGCGAGAAATCAGCAATTGCGATTTAAAAAAAAAACGCCATAATAGTAACAGTAACAAATATATCTTAGAAGTAAACATATTTTTGAAATGTTAGACTACTAAAGTTCTAAATCAACCATCATTTGAAATTTCCGGCAATTCCCGAGAAAATGGCGTTTGGAGTTTTAGGTGAAACACCTTGTTTTTTTGTGCCGCTTAGATGAAAGAATATTATCATGTGAGGTGAAAATTTGCTTATTTGTCCCAACAATTTGTACGTATTTTTTGAAATAGATGTAAAATTTTTATTGTTATTTTAATGAATACAGATTTTACTACTACCACCCTCAAAAAGACCTGAATATCAATTTGTCCTTAAAATGAATAAAATGGTAACGCTGCTTTATACCGAATTTGTTAGCCCAACGATCAGACTCTCGACGAAATTCGAAAGAATTAATTCATATCATTGGTTGTTTGGATTTTAATTTAACCGTTTTTATTGATTTTGCTTTTAACAGATCGGCCGAAAACCTTGACGTCACATAAATTATCCTGTTTGTAGGAAATTATCAGAAGTATCGTCAGTTTGATTATTGTTTCTATTTTATTGAATTTGTTTTAGTTTTATCGTGCTGGGTTAGATATTATAAAAATATTATTAGGAGTTTGTTTTGTGCCTTTCTTTTTAAAGTTGAAGTTTGCATTGTAAAGCTATAACTGCCGCTCAGTTTGGACGAGGTCTTACTCACTACCTTTTAATTCAACATCTTTAAACAGTTGTTGGGTCTAATGTTCGGTTTACGCCTATATTGAACATATTACTAGACACCATGTGGAATATTTATCTATTTTAAATTAATATATGTAATATTATTTAAATCACTATTAATTTTTTTGCCTTATAGAGTATCGCGTTTGGAAATAACTACATTAAATTATCCTTTTATTTATTACAACCAATTTTTCAACAAAGGTAGGTCACCCTACGTGTCACCAGGATTGGTCGGTTTTCATTCGGGCCAATTAATATTACTCAAAGTTGGAAACCTTTCCCAAAAATCTCAGAAATGCTTTGTTGGACATATTTCTCTTTTCCCTGTCTCTTTTGCATAATTCCTCTCTTGTTTTCAATAATTGGGGACTCGAAGTTTGAATTAGGAATAAAATTTTAACCGAGAATTCTAATGAACATAATTCTAGTACATTCTTTAATATTCTAGAGACAAAACGGTCGTCAATTAGTTCTGCTATATTTAGAAGTTGGAAAGGTAATTAGTTTACGCGTGAATGGAATGTAAGGAAACGTGAAGATAATTAATACTTAAGGTTAATTAATTTTCTCAGGTCTCACGATAGTAGCGATGAGATTTTCTGTTTGACATTTTGGCAAATTTAAAGAGTAAGAAATGAACATTGTAGGTATATGAACCCTGATTTAATCTGGAATTGAAATAAAGTTTTATATAATTTCCACAATGTCTATTGCATCCTACACCTCATCTCATAGATCATTTCTTCACAATTAGTCCAATGTTCTCTTAAAATACAGGCTAAATTGATGAGACAGTAAAACATTCAAAAATTAAATGTGATAGTCGCTCAATTGTAGCTCAATCTTAGCTCACTGTCTAGTTAAAAAAATTAAATGTGATATTCGCTGATTTGTAGCTCAATCTTAGCTCACTGTCTAGTTAAAATTTATGTTACAAATCGCAGGTTTCAATCCGGATATTGCCGTTTCTATTTTGGGACGTCTTAGCAAATTCTCAGCAATAAATTTTATCCCAAAACTTCATTAATTTTTTCATGAATAATATATTTGATGTAACTGAAAATGGAGGTGGTCAGTCCCAAATAGGAATGGGCGATAATAGATTTTACCTAACGATAGTCAATAGGTAAAACCTATTCTATAAATATAAGTTGCCGATAGTTGCTACTTATCTATAGGAGGGTAACATCCTGGAAAATTGCAAGATAAATCGAGGAACCAAAAAGGCCTCATCTACACCTTCATAAATGTATAGCCTATTTACTAATTTATTGCCTTCGCAAATAAGTCAAGGAGCAAGAAAAAAAGACCCTCATCTACATAAATATGTAACCCACTTAATAACTATCGAGGTGTCGATATTTTTCATTTACCTACTATTAATGCTATCTATACATCGATAAAATGCCCATCATTACTCTCAATACCAAATAAATTGAGATATTCCAGGAAGCAGAGCCATTTTTTAGGCCACATCTAAGGAAAATCAGGGAGCAGACCATTTTTTTAATAAAAGTTTTTTAAGGGCTCTTTTGAAATTGCCAAAGTTGCAAAAAATGGAAAAAGAATTTTTTTTTCGCAATATCTGCAAAAATATTATAGATATAGCAATTATGTAAATATAAATAAAAATTTTTATAAGAAAAATGGACCCGACTTCAAAAAAGTACTAAAAAGTAAAATATAATATTTTATTCCATATTTAAAACTTAACTTTATGAAATCGGCGTCAAACTAATTCTTAACTACTTAATCACAAACCGACATCTATATATTAAGTGTCTACATATATACACCATATTAAATAAACACGGTCTTTCTTACTTTGACACCGACTTCAAAAAGTCAAATTTTCAATGTGGAATAAAATATAATTTAATTTTTAGTGTGTTCTTTTTCGGTTATGTTTCTTTTTATAAACATTTCTATTTCATCCTTTTTAGTTCAATTTATAAAATGTTTTAGATTTTGAAGCCTAAACTTTTAAGGTTGACATATTAGAGGTCCCTAATATGAAATTTTGCCAGAATCACCATTTTAATATTATAAAAATTGTCAAAATTTAAAAAGATAGACAAAATTGAACTTCGTGCCATTAAAAAATTCCGAAAACTACATGAAACACGACATTAACATGCATACTTTTTCCCTGGTGATATGGTGAACACAATATATATTGTCTGCGGCTCTCTCTGAAACAATTTAAAATGGCCCCTTTTCGACGTTTTTAACTTTTTTTTAAATATCCTTACTATGGGGCAACTCTGGTAATATCCTGAATTTTCCCTAAAAATTTCATCCAAATTGGTAAAGCCATCGCGGAGTAATCGATGTACATACATAAAAAATATATATATTGTCAAACTGATAACATCCTCCTTCTTTGAAGCCGGTTAAAAAATACATGCCGTACCGAAGTGGTCGTGATGCTTTTTTCCTAATTATGATAGTTTGTGAGATAAATCAGTTGAAATGTATTGTTAATTTACTTTCATTGACACCAAATTTAAAAAATCAAAAAATATGAATGCGTCTGGAGACCAAATTTGTAATAATTGTATCCGTTTTGTTCCACAATATTGGATACCTACCAATATTGTATCAGATTTTACCTATGCCACACTTGATTTTTGGGTATAATTTATAATAAATCGAATAAGTAGTTTTTACATTGACACACACCGCCATTTTGTTCCGTCATGTTGGATTCATGCCAATTTATTCCTATATCAGATTTATTTTTTTGTAAAATTTAAAGCCAATTAAATAAAAAGATTTTTGTTGCGTTATCTTTTAAACATTTTATTTGCCCGCCATTTGGTTTCTCTATCTTACGAGTTTATCTCTATCACAGTTAATGGGCGAAATTTTGTTTCACTATCTTGGATTCATATCAAAATGTTACCAGTTCATTCCTATGTAACTGTTTTTTTGTAAAAAAATTGTGGTAAATTGGGTAATTAGTTTTTTAGTCATATTTTTTATCATTTCACTAGGCTGCCACCTTGTTCCGCTGTATTATATTTCTATTTAAATACTTCCGAGTCTCATATGACCTTAAAGGTTTGACCACAATTTCAAGTCAATCGAATAAGTGAATTTTTAGCTATACCACAAATTGACAGGCCAACAAACAGACCCATGAAATTGAAAAAACTTCTTGGAACGCTAAAACGTGAAGATATGTAAGATCTGGTAATTGTTTCACGATTGAAAACATTTTATTTGGCCGCCATCTTGAATTCGTACTACAATTGTACCAGTTCACCTCTTTAGCTATCCCCCAAAAATTTTAAATCAGTCCATTAAACATTTTTTCGGGCTGAATTTTTTCAGTAATATTTTTTTAACATTTCACTAGGCCGCCATTTTGTTCGCCATATCGGATTTTTATCATAATGTTACCAGATCATCCCCATATGACCTTTAATTTTTCACCTAAATTTGAAATCAATCGGCTAGTTTTATAGCTATGCCGCGAATAGACAGACCGACCGAATTGAGAAAACATGTTTTTCGGTATCTAGGGACCCTAAAACGTAAGATCTAAAAAATCTCGGAGGGTGTTTTTTCACGGTTACAATACTTCTCTTTAGGAGGGAAGTAAAAAACAAAATACTCAAAATCAAACTATTCAAAATACTAAATGTAGAGCGATATCGTAATTTCTTAGGTTTTTAATTGGGACTGATATGAGTTTCTCCAAAAATCATGGGAAGTACTAAAAGGCAAGGTAGTGACTATTTGCCACATAAACAAATCGAAATATTCAATCAAATACTAATGTTCATGGTCATCTAAGGAAATATTACCATAAATATAATGAATAAATGTGTGTTACCAAATAGACGACTCAATTTATAAAACTATAAAAACATCCAAATAAATTCGAATATTTTTTCGATTTTGTTTACAGGTAAGAACTAATAATCGAATATTGTAGCTGCGTATTTCTCTTTTTTGCAGTGGCGTGCCTAAAGGGCTCACAAGCCCCGCGGCGCGGGGGTGAAGGAGGCAAATTAAGCAGGGTATTCAAATATTGGTTAAATTAAATGACTTAGATATTTTGGAAAAACCTCAGTTATTAGTGGAAAAATATTCAAATCATTAGCTTCTCAACTAAAATCTGAGTTAATTCCGATAAAATCGTTATTGTATAACAACAATAAAAACCTTAATACACTCGTGAATTCACAAACCATATTTTCGAAAAAAATGAATTATTGTTAAGTAGTATACCAAAACCGTGTTCTGCATTCCAATTATTTCTTGTCGTTCCTGTAACCTCAGTTCAATCGGAAAGATCATTTTCAAAGATAAAATTAATTTAAAATATCCTTAGGTCGACTATAACTTAAAGTCGTCTTAGTTTTCTAGATTTTATCTGAATAGAATACGAAAGGCCTAGGCAAGTATGTATTGACGAACTAACCTGCTGGACACTCGAACTGCATAACGTAATTTTTTGGGGTATTTTTAACGTTCGATATTTCAAAAACGGTAAGCTAAATTGAAATGCGGTTTTCGACGTCAGCTTACTCAAGGTGTGTAGATTACAAACTCGACTGGTGGATCGCCAGATATGATGGGAAAAGGTTTGTACAGGGTGTAAACTAAAACTCTGCATTTTTTACAAAATTTCATTTAACGATATTTTTTACAAAACAATATTTTATTTATTGTCATATACACCAAAATATTCTATGATTAGATACAAAAAAACAATTTCTCCCGTTTTTTGAAATTGCCATTTTTTCGGAATATACAGGGGATTTTCAAAAATTTGTACATGGGTTCACAAACAAAATCCCAACTCACTAGTGATAACTCAAATCAAGCTCACTGTGGTATTGTTTTCATTATTTATGACACTGCTATTAGGAAAAAATACAATAATATTATACAGGGGTCTAAAAAAGCTTACAGTTGATTTAATTATTAAAATTTCATGATTTTGCACATTTTTATGCATTGAACATTGAAAACTAAAGAAAGTATAATAAAACGTAAAAATTTTCAATCCCGTTAGTTGATTTACATAAATTAGAGTATTTTACCGAAACGGTTTTTTAAATTCCATCCTAACCTCACTTCCAAAGAACTTGTGCGAATGTATTGCGCTACTTTTCAACAATATTGTAAAGTGTTTTTTGAATATATTCGATTTTTTAGAACTGAATGATTATTATAACGAAATTGTAGCATTATTATACCTGGAAAGCAAGTACCAGTAGCGTTTTATAATAATTTCATAATTATACCGGGTGGCCAAATAAGCGTGCAATGTACTGTATCTCGGAAACTACTGATTTTAGAAACTTGCTGTAAAATTTTTTTTAACTATAGTGGCCAAATAAATGCTGGAAAAAATTTTTGAGTTTCTAAGATGACCGCTAGGGGGCGTAACAGCAAATGAAAAATACATAGAAATGCCGATTTTCGCTGGATTTTTTATTATTTCCGCTAAATTGTAAGATGGAAGGTTTATGGCCTGTGCACCGTCTAATCTTAGTTGGCGTTGCGATAAAAATGTCATGGATTCCATGGATACGACAAAATGCTTAATTGGATATTCTTCCTTGTTTGTCATTTTGACGTACTGTTTCTTAAACTCAAATTTTTACATTTTACTTCGTGATTTTACCTTTTATTGATTTTTATTTTGTTTGTTTTTTGTGTATTTAATTCATATCTCGATGCGGAGACTAACTGCTGCCGAAAGGCAAAATGCCCTTAGGCTCTTGGACCAAGGCATGTCTCAGCAAGAAGTCGCAAATTTATATAATGTGAACCAAAGTCAAATTTCGCGGCTAAAAACAAGATTTGAAAATACGGGAAACGACGCATATCGGCACGGTGGTGGTTGGGTGAGGAAAATTAGAGGAAGGGCAGAAATAAATTTAGTACGTAATACGCGCCAACAAAGAACGAAGTGTTCCAGGAAATTGAACGATGAGCTGCGTCGTACAGCTGAAGTGCATGTTTCTGATCGTACTGTAAGGAAGACATTAAACAGAAACAATTTGAGGTAAAATTTTTATCTACATTTAAAAAAATCTTATTCAAGAAATTCCCAAACCATGAGTAATATGGAAATATCTGTAACATCGAAAGCAATTTATTATTACAAGTAGAGGTCAACAAGTACGAACTAAAAAATAAAATCAAACAAATTTTTTAGAGCACGACGTTGAGCGAAGTGTCCTCGTTTGCTACCACCTCATCGTGCAGCACGGTTAGCATGGGCCCAAGAACATCGAGATTGGACCATCAATGAGTGGAGAAACTGTTTTTTTTGCGACGAAACAAGGTTCAACCTCATTCATTCGGATGGTAGAATTCTTGTTTGGAGAGAGCCGAATGAAAGGTATGACGAGGAAAACATGGCACCTCAAGAAGCCTTTGGAGGCGGAGGCATTACAGTTTGGGCGGGGGTAATATACAATGGGAAGTCTGATATTTTCACTACCAGACAAACAGTTAATGCTGTAGTCTATAGGGACGATATCATACTTCCCATTGTCGTGCCATTTGCCGCAAATTATGGACACGATTTTCTATTGGTCGACGATAACGCACGGCCTCATCGAGCGCAAATTGTAACGGAGGCTTTGCAGGTCAATAATATAAATCGTATGAATTGGCCTGCAAAGTCTCCGGATTTGAATATTATAGAGAATGTGTGGTCGCATTTAAAATTATTAGTGAGATCAAGAGATGTTGCCCCAGAAACCTTGAACGAGCTGTCCGAAGCCATACAAGAGGAATGGAACAACGTCCCCCTAGATTTCATTAATAATTTAGTGCACAGCATGTCTCGGAGATGCCGTGAAGTTATTCGTCTGCGAGGAGGGCCAACCAAATATTAACATGGTTACGTTTCTTTTCTTTCTTCTCCTTTCTCTTATCCCAATCCTACAAGGGTTATTTTTTGTTTTTTTAAGGTGTCTAAAAATGTGCCATCGTAGTTAGGTACACTCAAACTATCCAGGGTTTTTCACATCTAATAGTACTGTACAAGGAGGTACCAAGAATGTTATCACGAGTATCAAATACCTCCATTGGTACCGACTTTCATGACCATCAGATTTTGTTTCCTATTCTAAACTTTTTCTTCGCTGTAGTTGAATTAGGTTAACAAATAATTGTTTATTATATTTTAGAATTTTAGAGTTGAATACAGGTATACTATACTATACCTGTGGGTATTATAATATTGAGTGGAATCCAATATGTTACAATATACAGGGTATTGAAAGATGCTTAGTTGGGTTATGGATCAAGTTGTAAATGCAAGCTATAGTCCTGTCGATGTTTCGTTTTATTTTCAAGACACTATAAGATCTTCAAAATTGTTGTAACATTTTAAAAACCTTATATAATTAATTTAAAAGTAATCCAGGTGCGATTACTACCTTGGTTACTACACTAATTATTATTAACGTCTTTGAATGTCCTGAAGATCCCTTAAAATAAAGCGAAACGTAGACAGGTATCTAACAGCTTTCATTTATAACTCGGTCCTACATACCTCAAGTAAGCACCTTTCATAAATTCTCTTCGATCGTTGAAGGAATAAAAATATTATTTAATATACAGGGTGCTTCATAAAAAATCTAGAATTTACCGCTAATTTTTAATTGAAGCGTACCTGATAGAACATGTCTCCTTATGTGAGTAACCAAATTCTTACTAAGACTAAGGTCTGCTGTTTAGTTCGCCAGAAACCATCACCATGAGACACTCTGTAAAACTACGAAATTCCTATAAAACGCTACTGGTACCTGTTTTATAGGTATAATAATGCTAGAATTTCGTTATAATAATTATTCAGTTCTAAAAAGTCAAATGGATTTAAAAAACACTCTACAATATTGTCAAAAAGCAACACTGTCCATTTGTGCCGCTACTTTCTCCCAAAGTGAGGTTAGGATGGAATATAAAAAACCGTTTCGGTGAAAGACTCTAATTTATGTAAATCAAGTAACGAGATTGAAAATTTTTACGTTTTATTATACTTTCTGTAGTTTTCAATGTTCAAAGCATAAAAATATGCAAAAACATGATATTTTAGGAATGAAATCAACTGTAAGCTTTTTTAGACTCCTGTATATTATAATTGTATTTTTTCCTGATGGCAGTATTGTAAATAATGAGAATAATACAGCAATCAGTTTGATGTGAGCTATCACTGGCGAGTTAGGATTTTTTTTGTAAAACCATGTACAAATTTTTGAAAATCCCCTGTATATTCCGAAAAAATGGCAATTTCAAAAAACGGGAGAAATTGTTATTTTGTATCTAATCATAGATTATTTTGGTGTATATGACAATAAATAAAATATTGTTTTGTAAAAAATATCGTTAAATAAAATTTGGAAAAAATGCAGAGTTTTAGTTTACACCCTGTACAAACCTTTTCCCATCATATCTGGCGATCCACCAGTCGAGTTTGTAATCTACACACCTTGAGTAAGCTGACGTCGAAAACCGCATTTCAATTTAGCTTACCGTTTTTGAAATATCGAACGTTAAAAATACCCCAAAAAATTACGTTATTCAGTTCGAGTGTTCAGCAGGTTAGTTGATAAGTATTTATCTAGTCGATACAGAAACCAAAATGTATAGTCTGCTGACAAAGAAAACGATTCTTATACACTTTGTTTTTGATTATTTTTTAGTTTTGCTTGAACCAGAGTATAATTATTATTTTTTAATATTTAGTTAGTTTTTATTTTGTGTTTATTAATTTACCTATACATAGTAATCACAAAAATGTATATCGTTCGTTCCTTTTTTTTTATTTCTTTTTTTTACTACAGTTATTTTTTTTTATGTTATGGTTTTTGTTAATAAATGTGTGAACATTTGGGTTTACTTATTTGTTTGGAGAAATTATGCAGGGGGTCCCCAAAAAAATGGCTTGCGGGGGCGCCCTAAAGAGTCGGCACGCCACGGCCTTTCAGATTAATTTTTTTATATAAAAAGGTAAATATGTTTTGGTGGAATTATTGCAAATTTAGTGTCACGAAGAGTTTAAAATTTTGAGATTTTTTCCGTGACAGAAGATGCCAGTGCTGGAAAATTTAGGAAAAGAATAATTTTCTACATTTACATAGCTGCTCCTACCACAATAGTTTGGCCGATATTGGTAGAAGAATGAATTTTTACAACATTAATTTTTCTAACTTAGCTTGTTTGAAAGGGTTCTCAAAGAACTACTGTTTTAAAAAAGCCTGCCCTGCTTCCTAATTTTTCTGAGGTTTGACCTAGACGCTCCAGATACAGGACTATACAGAAATCATAATTTCATCAATATTGCTTTATTCTACAGCATTTTTTTTGGTTCCCATATATTCACTCACATGAGGGAGATAAAATAAGGAACCTATTTAAAATTAGTAGGTTTTATCTGTTTTGTTTTTGAAACATGCTTCAGGATATTTGCATACAGACAATATTGCAGGGGCGTGCGGTGAAATTTTAAGAAAGGGAAGCAATTTTTAGAAACTTACCTATTTGTAATGTAATTCGATTCTTCGATCATTTTTTGCAAATTCGTCAATGACGTCATCATAAAAACATCGATGCTCCGACATATTTTAGAGCAGTTTATTTTCAATGGACAAGAGCGATATATGCGAAAGTCTCTCCTGCCCCGTTAAATTTGAAAAAATTGCTTTCTACTGAAGAACTTATGGCAGGTATTGTCAATACTAATTCACACAATTTCGACACTTCGGTGTAGGCATCTTCCAGCTCCTTGTCTTTTAAAAATTGCATTAGTTCCTTAGCGTTATTTTTTGCGCTAATGTCATCAATTTTGTAAATCACTTTTAGTTCAGATCACAGTAACACTCGGTCGAAGAACTGGCCATAATGAAGAAGAAGAGATTTAAACACATCTTCTGGAAAAGTTTTTCCTTTAAATGCATCAAAATTGCAGAGCCCGAGGAATTTAAAATGATTTAAACCTTAAAATCTATAGTTTATTCGTTGCTGAATTTGATCGATTATCTGTTAAAAGAGGCGTCTGTATGATGTTTGAACATCTCCCACCTTGTCTGTTCGAAGACGCTTGGCTTGTGGCTCTACATTTAACGTCACCGTTTTCTCCCAAAAAAGGTCAAAGTCATCTCTTTTTGGGCTTAACATGGAATTAAAATCATCCACTTTTTTAGGGAAAAAGCAATATCATTTGTTTTAGTTTGTAATGTATTAAAAACATTGTCCGAGAATGGAAATATTTCTGAAAATATGTTCAACAGATATCTAAAATTAAAATCTCGTTTCAAACAGTCCAAAAACCCCCTCGAACTATTTATTGCTTCTGAGTCCCACGTTTCATTATTTTCTATTATATTCTCAAATAATTTAATCAGTGATTTACGATTTTCAGTTACTGTTAACACAAGCCTTCCATTATAGTTCCACCTATTAGGAGCCACTTTGGGCACAATGGAGTCCAAAGCTTGTGTACGTTTTGTTGACTTGGAAAAAAAGCAGCCATGCCACTTAAAGTAACGAAAAATACTTTACACTCTTTAATGTGATTGATGGACCGGGATAAAACTAAATTTAATTTATGAGCAAAACAATGGACCAACACAGTACTTGAGAAAGTTTCTCGAACTTTAGCTTGCAGAGCCCCTAATTGTCCTGTCCAGGCTCCATTAATTTCTTTAGTAACGTTATAAACTACGGTATATAATGCATCTGCTGTACGATTTTCGGACACATTCTTAGAACCTAAAAATCGCTCTTAAATACTTCCGTCTGTTTTAACGTAGCGTATTACTATAGATAATTGGCTAAAATTAGTTATATCAGTTGTTTCGTCCAGAACAATAGCAATGAACCGCGCCTCGCCAATCTCCTGCTTTATTCTTTTTAGAATAATGTTTGCAACAGCGGAAATTAAATCATTCTGGATTCGATTCGACGTTCCGCGAAAAACGCTAGACTGTTCTAAATGATTTTTTAAGCAATCATCATATTTAGCAATTAAACTAAGCAAATCTTGAATTTCCTCTATTTGAAGAAACCCTTGCTTCTTCATGACCTCTAAATCCCAATTCGTGCTGTCCGAGAAAACAAACAACATCGATAAGCCTTCTTAATATTTGCCTATTTTTATCGACTAGTTCATTGTGTTGGCAGTGACTAATTTCCAACTGTTTATTAAGGGCGTGTTCAGTTCTGGTTTTGCCGAAGACTTTTTCTTTTATGACGGCCTGTAAATGCGCTTTGGATATGATGTGTCTTTTTACAGCTTATTGGAAACTGTTTAAATCGGAAAAACCAGTTTTGTTCTAGAGACCTTTTTCATTTTCAAAAAGTAAACATGGCCAAGAAAATAATTTACTTATATTTTCACAACCTGTTAGTCATTTAAATTGTTCGTATTGTTTTTCCGGATACAAATGTCTAATACAGTTTTTCATTTTTCTGGTTAAATTTTTCATAGGCGGTTTTGCCCTTCCTTTGGAAATTATTATCTTATCAACGAAGTTTGATGTTGAAAATCCTTTTATTATTTAGACACATACCACACATTCACACACACTCTTCTTACTAAATTCTCCAACATTTTCAAGGTTATTACCGACAGCCGAAGTTGACGGTATTTGCATATCCACGTCCATATCATTGTCTTCCATATCGCATAATGCAGGACGCGACGTACGTATCACACAACACACGGATAGCCGTTCAAACAAAGAACCTACTCCTCTCTACAGATTCCGCCACCACTTAAAGCAGGCGACTGAAATGCAAAAATTGCAAACAGCCGGTGGAAAGTTCAATAACTTCTGACTCGATTCACAGGAAATCAAGCATACAGAGACTTGGCTTCAGAGAAGGTAGCGGCCCGCATAGGTTCTATTCGATATTCTATTGTGGCTGGGTCGAAGTCAAGGCCGCATTTATTATGGGCTTGATAATTAAGATAATATTTTAGCATTTTTAATATAAAATAAATTAATGGTTTCCTATTTCAAAAATTGTATTTTACAAGATGTTTTGTAATTTTTTTTGGGGAAGCACTGCTTGCTTCTATGGACTGCACGCCCCTGCAATATTGCTTTTAAGGGCTAGGGTAACTATTTTTGCCAGTTGAGCTTAAGCAATTGCTACGTGTGTAGAGGATAGGACGAGTTATTTTAGAAGCTTAGGTTTAACCTTTTGCCAGACAGATTTTATTTTTCTCTTAAAATAGTAAAGAAACTGACCGACAATTTTGTTCTTACAATAATTACGGCTGCGAATCACACAGTCGACAAATTATCACATCGTGTGATGTAAAATATGCTTGCGCAAGTCCGGCCGCCCATACCGGAGGATGCCTAAGCAAAGTAACTAAATTCTCCTTAATTTATTAGAATTGATCCTTTGTCAGTTTTCAGTTGAATTCATAAATAACTATATATATATATATATATATATATATATATATATATATATATATATATATATATATATATATATATATATATATATATATATATATATATATATATATATATATATATATATATATATATATATATATATATATATATATATATATATATATATATATATATATATATTGTTATTTATGAATTCAACTGACAACTGGTAAAGGATCAATTGTAATAAATTAAGGAGAATTTAGTTACTTTGTGCAACAAAGGCATCCTCGGGCCGGACTTGCGCAAGCGCATTTTACATCACACAATGTGATAATTTGTCGATTATGTGATTCGCAGCCGTAATTATTGTAAGAACAAAATTGTCGGTCAGCTCCTTTACTATTTTAAGGAAAAATTAAGTAGGAGACACAACTTTAACTCTCGTATCTCGTATTAATTTAATCATACCATCAAGTTGTATGTAAACAAACAAACAAACAAACAAAAGTATGCTTTATTGCCGCAGAAAAATTCTACAATTTTATGGACAAAGCAAAATATACCTAAAAATAAGACATATCAAAACATTAATCGAAAATAATTTCGACAAGTCAGTGCTTTTATTTTTAAAATGTAAATTATCAATTTACCAAATCGTAAAACACACGTTAGAATATAGCATAATATTGCAAACAGTAAATGAATCATGATAACCTTATAAAAGTAAACAAACACACATGTACGAGGTGAATAATTTCGATGACATTGAAATCAAAATTGCAACTATGCGACCTTAAACTCTATGTTATTATAGTTATACAAATAATTGTGATGTTAAACAGAAGGTATATTGAACTAGTGCAGAATGTAGTATACAAAAAGAATTAAATTGTTTTTAATCCAATACCTAACAAAAATAATTAAGTTTTAAGTGAATGTTCGACAGTTCTTTTCCCTATATAATGATTTACAAAATTCTATGCTATGAGTTAGGACATGACTCACAAAAGATTTAAGTAAACAAGCGAGTTTAGTGACAATTTAAAGAGACTTACTCACTGAAAAAAAAAATCATTAACGCTGTAAAGTGGTCTCTCAATGAGGTATGCTTTGGTGTTTTTTCGAAATTGTGCAAGCATAGGGATAGATTTTAAATGTACTGGCAGATTGTTGTAAAGTTTTATGGCGTTGTAAATAATTGATTTTTTTATTAATTCTGTGGAAGGAATGGGAAGATAAATATCATGCCTAGAGTTTCTGGTAGGGTATACATGTTGTGGCCTTTCTGGGAGGGTGTTTATATGTTTTCTCAGCAAACATACCGTTTCCAAAATAAATAATGCAGGAAGTGTTAATATTTCATGTTTTTTGAAATAGTATTGGCAGTGAGCTCTATTATTTAGACCAAACAAATAACGAATGGCTCTCTTTTGAAGCATAAAAATACTACGAAATTGCTCGGTGGTACAGCAGCCCCAAAAGGGAAGGCCATAGCGGAGGTGGGATTCAAATAAAGAGAAATAAGTAAGTCTGGCAGAAGGAACGTCTAGTTCTTTTGAAACTGATCGAATGGCGAAGCAGGCGGTAGAAAGTTTTTTAGTTAAGGTGTCAATATGATTAGACCATTTTAGGTTGCTATTTATATTTAAACCCAGGAATTTAACCGACTCTACGTATTCAATATTGCTGTTATGTACCTGAAGTGGTTGTAAAGTTCCCTTATAAGATAACGCCACCGTTTTATCGACGTTAAAACAAAGCATATTGGAATCGGACCAAGCCTTAATTATAACCAAGTCTTTGGAGATACTAGAGTGTAAAGACGTTGTATCAAAATCACTCCATGTTATGCTTGTGTCATCAGCAAAAAGGGAGATTCTTCCATTAATTTTAAGGTTCGTGATATCATTAATGTATAACAAAAAAAGAATAGGTCCCAAGACTGAACCTTGAGGAACTCCACTTGTAATCAACTTACAATCAGAATCGGAACCATTAGCCCTTACAAGTTGTTGCCTTTTTCCAAGATAAGATTTGAACCAATTTAAAGAAGTACCACGAATTCCATAAAAATGTAGTTTGTTTATCAGAATTTCATGACTAACACAATCAAAGGCTTTCGCATAGTCACAAAAAACTGAGGCAGTTGGGTGGTTGTTATTGAGAGATGAGTAGACGCCTCTAAGCAACGTGAACATGGCGTCACTGGTGCACTTGTTGGGTAGAAATCCGAACTGCTCCGGGGATATTATCTGATGTTTCAGGAGAAATGGCATAAGACGGTTCTTCAGTAGCCTTTCGATGATTTTTGATAGCACTGGTAGTAGTGCAATTGGGCGATAATTGCAAGAGTTAGTTTTTTCGCCGCCTTTATGAAGTGGAATAATTATAGCTGTTTTAAGGCAATCAGGGAATACACCTTTTATAAAGGACTCATTTATTAATGTTGTAAGGGCCTCTATGACTGGGAGTGGCAAGTTCAGGAATATTCTAATTGATAGGCCATCAGTGCTACACGAAGATTTACTTTTAATATTATGTATTACCTTCAATAGTTCAGTGTTGCTAACGGGACTTAAGAAAAAGCTATCAGCTAAATTTTTTGAAGGAGGGAGAAACGAAAGAGGGTCCAAACTTGGCGAGATACTAGAGGTGACATTTTTGCTTACATTAATAAAATAATCATTTAGATCATTAGCCCCTGGCAAGTTCTGAGTCACAGGGTTTGATTTGTTTCTGAGGTTATTGATGATGGACCAGGTTTCTTCGAACATATAATCAGAATGACTTCATCTACATTTTTTAAAAGTTTCAGCAAATTTGACCGAAAGTCCATTTCTATAAGGATTCTGTGGGCCCTTTGACTATTCGATATTACCCCAAAGTGAAAAAATATCGAAACCAACAAAGTATGACGTCTAATAAAAAAACTTCCATCAAGATAACAAAACAATAAAAAAACTCTCTCAACATTATATTCCTTGTTTCAATTCACGTTCGCTTTGAGGAAAAAATTATGTTTGTAAATCCGAAATATTCCATTTGTGTCTTATTGACATCAAATATTGAATATCAAAGGGATGAAAATGGGACCAGTACACAGTGGAAATCTCAAGTTTTTACGAGTATTTTGTTTATAGGGACAGTAGTGAAACTAAAATTGAATGATAGCAAGCTACTGATTTTTTTAAATTGATAGAGGGAGCGTTATAATCAGTTTTTTACCTTACTTGGTAACAAATAATAATTCAATAATAACACAAAAATTCATGGTAACGGGAAATAGTACAGTTTTTAGTTTAATATGGTTAACCGACTTATGTATGTACAGGTTGGTTGTTCCTTCCTCGTAAGAGGGAAGTATTGTAATCGAGAAAGAATCAACCAGGTTTTTATAGGTTTTTAGGTTTCCTAGATGCCGAAAAACAGGTTTTCTCAATTCAGTAGGTCTGTCCGTCGGTTTGTCTCTCTGTAGCTTGTCTGACTGTACACGGCATAGTTAAAAAACTATGTACCCAAATGTAAGTCAAAAAATAATGGTCATCTGGGGATGACCTGATTACATTTTGCTAAAAATCCAATTTGAAGGAATAAAATTTAGGCCTAGTGAAATGTTCAAAAAATATTACTAAAAATCTGCTTATCCAATTTATCTCAAAATTTACATTAAAATCAAGCATTACGTAGGAATGAGCTGACAGAATTTTGGTACGAATCCAAGGTGGCGAGGCAAAATGGCGGCTTAATCAAATATTAAAAAACAGTCTGAAAACTACTTATTAGATTAATTTGAAATTTTTTGCAGGAATTACGTGTGATATTGAGATGAATTAGTAAAATTGTGGTACGAATTCAAGAGGGGGGAAAAAAGGAGGCCAAATACCTAAAATGTTTGTAATCGTAAAAAGAAAACATCCCAGGTTTTTACAGATTTTCACGTTTTAGGCCCTCTAGATGCCAAAAAACATGTTTTCTCAATTCCGTCGGTCTGTCTATCAGTTCACGGGATATTTAAAAAGCTTCTTACCCGATTAACTTTAAATTTTAGCAAAAAATTAAGGGTTATAGGGGGATGACCTGTTAATATTTTGGAAAAAATCTAATATGCCGGAACAAGATGGAGGTCTAGTAAAACGTCATCAAATTATTACTTAAAAACTAATTATTCAATTAAGCTCAAATTTTGGTTAAATATAAGACAGCAAACCAAAATGGCAGACTAATAAAATATTTAAACAATCAGTCTTAAAAAAACCACTTATTAAATTAATTTCAAATTTGTGTAAGTGTGATATAGAGATAAACTGGTAAAGTTGTGGTACGAATTCAAGATGGCAGAACAAAGTGGCTGCCAAATACCTAAGCTGTTTGTTATTGTAAAAAAAAATTATTTCAAGTTTTTACAGATCTTCACGTTTTAAGGTCTCTACATGCCAACAAACATGTTTCTCAATTTCGTCGGTCTGTCTGTCAATTCGCGGTATAGCTAAAAAGCTACTTACCCGATTAATTTTAAATTTTGGCAAGAAATTAAGGGTCAGAGGACCTGGTTATATTTTGGTTAAAATCCACAATGCCGGAAGAAGACGGCAGCCTGATGAAACGAAAAACCTCAAATTTTACGCAAAAATCAAGTATTACATAGGAATGAACTGGTAACATTTTGGTTGAATATAAAATAGTAAAACAAAATAGTGGCTAATAAAATATTTAAAAATCAGCCTTAAAAAACTAGATTAATTTCAAATTTGGTGTAAGTGTGATATAGAGATAAACTGGTAAAGTTGTAGTACGAATTCAAGATGGTGGAACAAAATGACAGCCAAATAAAATTTTTAAAACCTTTTAAAAATCTTATCCAATTGACTTTAAATGCAGAAAAAAGTAAAATGTAGAAATCCAATATGATGAAACAGAATGCCGTCGAGTAAAAATGTTTTAAAAGACAGTATATATGTGTTACTAAATATTATATACTGAACTAAATTGAGTGACACTTCACTATTCCTAATAAAAGGAAAATCGTATAATGTTTTATCTAAATGTTTTAAAATTTAAAAAATATATTTTTGTGTTTAGGAGCAGTTCAAAATCCCTAGAGAAACCCTTTATAGTAGGAAAATATTTTGTATGGGCGAGAAAAAGAAATTTTACGTATAACTGTTTTTAGAAATATTGTATTTTATACATCTTTTCAAATATATTTAACAAAAAAAAATTATATCCACGTCAGTGACGCTACCGTGGTATCTGCCTCGGCAAGGCTCATCAGGCCAGTTTCTTTTGGAGGCTATCAGTATTAAAACCGAAGCACCCGAACCCTGAAACAAATAAGGTGTCATGTCGTTCGACTTTGAAAGTCGATAAGGGATATAAGCAACCACTGGCGCCATCTGTGGGTACTATGGTGCAACTAATTCGCTTTAGATGCGACCCACTTTGTAGCACAACACGTCACATCTGTGCCAAAATAGAAATGGAAAAGAAATATCGTTTTTTGTGCGTATCTGGCCGGGCTAGATACCACGGTAGCAGATGGCGCCTTGGCTCTTAAACAAACATAGCGTCATGTTTTGGTCGTTTCTCGACACAATGGTGAAGGAGTAAATTTCCTTACCCTTAGTTATTTCCTTTCGTATAACTTCTTACAACCAAGAACCGCACAGAAATTGATATTTCTGTTTATTTTCTATGTATAATTATTCCAAATATCTTTTCGATAAACTATGATGATGGAAGATTATAGTTGATTTTGAATCAATTGTACTAGGGTACTAGATTTTAGGCGTTTGTGCTAGATCTAGTATGATTATACTATAGGGGTAGCAAAACTATCAGTGTTGCCAGATCACGGGACGGTTGCTAGCTCACTCGTTAGAGGTAGGGCTTGTCATCGCGACGTGGTGTCCTAATATTTCGTGTGGTCTAGTATAACATAGATATTAACTGGTCAAATTGTGGTAGGAATTCTGATATGGCCACACAAAGTGCCACCTAATAAACTGTTAAAAAAAATCTGAAAAACTATTTCTTCAATTGACTTCAAATTTTGCACAAAATTCAAGTCTGATATAAGAATAAACTAGAATTTTCGTATGAATCCAATAGAGTGGAAAAAATGACTGCCAAATAAATTGTTAAAAAATCAGCGTGAGAAGATACTCAAGTTTTGCGCAAAAATTAGATGAGTTATAGGATAAATTGGTAAAATGTTTGTATGAAGTCATTCAGTTAATTTTATTTTTTTCCAAAAAATCAAGTCTAACTGGTGAAATATTGGTACGAACCCAATGTAGGGAAAGAAAATAGCAGCCTATTAAGGTCTTCCAAAAACCAATATAAAAAAAATCGGTAAATAGGTTTTGCCTGGCACATCCCTCGTTATGTCTTTCCTTTTATCCAAGAGAAAGCATGTATCTCCTTAATTATCGCACGTACAGTACATATTCAGATTATGTTTTTTCTCACTCTCTTAATAAATAAAAAGATTCATTACTTCCTGTTAAAACTATTTTGCAGTTCCGTTGTATTCAAAGACCCGTAATATTCCTTCAAAAATAGCTCCATTTATTAGGAAAATGAAAGATAACATAATTCTTATATGTACTCTGCTTTACCTTATTTACTTTGATAAAAGGAAGAATGCATAATGAGGGAAGTTCCGGGAAAAACATCCCATGACATCATAACTTTCAAAGCAGGCAACAGATAATTTTGTCGACAGGTAACATGAGTTGTATGCTGGTTTTATCTTCTCAAATTAAATAAGTGTCTTTATGCTCTAAATGTAGTGTTCGACGATAGAAACATACCATCCCCTGCTACTTTACTGGCAATTCTGTGGACAGTGAAAGCTAAAATTAATTAAATTTGACAGAATTACGAAGGCGGCTGGAAGTGATTTACACGTTGTTTCCTGCACCTATATGGAAGCAACAAATCAAGCTTTATAGCGATCATTTGAAATTTACGGTGTAAGAAATTCATTAAATTCTTTAAAAATCCCATTCACTTAACACAAAAATGTGTTTTGGCAAACATTGTACTTCCCCATATATTTATGTACGTCAATGGTTTTCTAAAAATGAGGTTTCTATTCAATAAATATAATAAATTGATTGTGTTTTAACGGTTTTTTAAAATATCAATAGTTTATTTATATAAATATTTTTATATTTTTATATTAACTAACTGTATATAAAAAAGGTGCATATATATGCTAAAAAAGAAAATAAGTTTTTTACCGTTTTTTAAAAATATTTTCGTTTTTAGGGAACTGCTTCATCCTCTGTAATAAAAAAATGTATTTACATATAATTAACAGTCTTGTTTCACCGTTTGTTAAGAAAGGCCCTTAAAATAATTTTTTTTGTATAAAGGAAAAAAGCTGTTGTATATACAAAATCTTCATCCCCTTATTGATACCCTGTATGTTAAAAATATTTGTGGTAGGTTGTTTTTGTGAGTTCAGGACAACAAATGAAACCTCCATTTATTTAGAAAATGCCGACATTTCGACCTTTATAAAGTGTTTATCAAGGCTAGAAAAGAAATTATAACATATAAAATGCTATTTCCTTTCAGGCGGCAGCATATAAGCGTTCCTAATAGGTACTATAAAATGAATTAATTAGGATAGTTTAGCTTAAACAAAAAAATTATAAAAATAACTGAAAAGCACTCTCACAGTACAACTTAAATGTTAAAATAAAATAAAAACAATTACAAAACACTGTATATGCGAACTTCAATTCTTTGCCACCTTAGTATCAGTCAGCACCTGTGATTGTGAATTGGTATGTATGTGTTTTAGTATGTCTTTGTTTCATAGATGTATTTTATTAATTTTATGTGTTTTGCCATTATGATGCACTACTGGTGTAAATTTTCAACATTCCTGACAGAATCTTTTTTCTTGTTGGAATAGGTAAGTGTAAATGTATAGAGGGAAAAAAGAACAGAGGGGTGGAGGGGTAACGAACTGACTTTTCCTTTTTTGTTTTTACCGATTTTGTGATTAGTGTTTTGTAATTGTTTTTATTTTATTTTAACATTTAAGTTGTACTGTCATAACGCTTCACAGTTATTTTTAGGTTTTTTTTAACATAAGCAATCCTAATTAATTAATTTTATTTATTTATCTTACGAACGTATCTAGTCACTGTTGTTATTGTCGCTAACAAAGACTTAATAAAGGTCGAAACGTCGGTATTTTTTAAACAAAAGGAGGTTTCAGTATCTACGTCAACGACTTCTATAACTTTTCAATGTCAGAACAATTACCCAACTATTTCGGTTTTCAATTATACGTTTTTGTACCCCTCAAAAATACCGAATATCTACATCCATAACACCTAAAATTTAATCCTCCAGAGACTTAGACTATTTTTGATGCAAATCGGTTTAACCGTTCTTAAATTGAGCCAAGTTTTCTTTACACATACAAATCCGTACAAATGTCGTATTTTTTTTAAATATATCTTTTTGTAATCTAGGGATTCTAGAATGTCGAAAAAAACCCAAGTTATATTTTTCGAAAATGTTTACAGTTTCAATACTATATTGTGAGTGTATTAATAATACAAAATATTGGTTATTATATGGAGAAGCAAACATGTGGCAAATGTTGTAGATGCTAAAGATGCTATTTTCTTAATAAGAAAAACTTTTAAACTACATAGTATCAAATTACGAGCCACGTTAGCAGCCTTTAGTTATAACAACTACGAAAATTACTGAAGCTCCATGTTTGAAAATACAAAATCTTGAAGCATGGACACTGCAATTTTCATAAAATATGTCAGGGTCTATGTTCTAAGTGCCACAGCGGTGTTTGGTGATATCATAAAAGCGCCTGACTCTCTAAATCAGAAAGTTCTCTGAAGAGAAACTTTCTGGCCTTAAGATTAAGGCGACAATACTGAGTCACCTTAAATTCATAGCTATAGAAGCAAACGTAAGCTGGGGAGAAACATCGCCTGTAGAAAAACAAAGTAAAATGTAATATGCCTCTTTTACAAGCAAATTGCGACATAATTTTCAAATTGATCTTGGCACACTGCTCACACAATTGACAAAAATGCGACGGCTACAGGCGTTTGAAAATGGATTAAAAATAGAAAGTATAAACAAACGACTGTTTTTTTGGATTAACAGTGTACGTAAAAATCAAAATATACATTTTCATATATTACGCTAGCTAAAACGTTTAAATCCAGCCATGTTTTGGACATGATGATTTATTGCGTCTTAAGCGATTTTTTCCATTTCATAGTTGCGTAGCTCAAATCACTTGCATCCATGCAAGTGAGTATTAAATGGCTTTTTTTAAACTAGCATCTGTAATATTTTATGGATATTTCTTCTTCCTCTTTCTCTTGCTCATATATAGGGTAGGCCCAATACATACAACACATCTACCTACTTGGAGAATATTTGCGGATCAGATACAGGATAGGTAAAAAAACGAAGCATATAATAGTTATATTTTTTCAAATGGATTAACTTGCATTTTATTGCATATTTGAATAAGTCAATAAAAGTAAGATCGAATAATATTAACAGTTACCTTTGTTTAACTTACAGGGTGTTTGAAATATTTTAATAGTTGAAAATAACAATTTTGTTTTTCAAAGATAGTAATCAATGTAATCAACTGAATAATAAAGTGCTAGTTTATTATAATAGCTTGTCATTTAATATTATACAGATATTCTTAAGTACATTAAGTTTTCCAAACTTAAATACTATAGTTTCTTGGTAGTTACCGTTTTTTTCAGTAAACGTGGTAGTACCCTCTGTTAAAAATTACTTGTATCATTACGATTAATAAACACATCTTGTATATAATGACCTGTAAAACGCAAGTCATCTCCTAAACTGTATTAAGTTTGTCACTACCAAATTTTTCTAGTTTTATGTAAAATGGGCCTTTTCAGTACCTTGGTTTTCAAGGTAGCCTTGATACCGCTGTATGATATTATTTAAAATAAGTACCTGTTAAGTCCTATTTGCTAAAAAACTACAGATATTGGGTATAAACAAAACTAAATCAGTTTGACAGAGAACTATTACGTTTTACGTTAAATTAATTCATTAGGCACAGGACGTTCGTATTAATAATATTGTAATTGGCATTACCAACCATTTTTTAAGACAAATGTAAATATCTAAAAAAAATACTGCACCTAGGTATAATAAACCCGAATATAGTTTGGCAGGAAAATACACATAATTTCTCCTGTTGTTAAGATATTCTTTTAAAATAATGAAGTTAATATCGACTGAATTTAGGAAAAAATGTGTACACATTGTATACTAGTGAATAATTGGAGGTGACTTTTCGAATTATCTTAAACTTACATTTCAATATTTAGTGAACCAAGTTGATTATTTTTGGTGATACATTCACTCCGAAAAAAACTCGATATTTCAAGTTAAAATATTTCGAAAACCCCTATAAAATAGACGTGTGACCCAACTTTTATTGAAAAAATCAAATATGCAATAAAATATAAAGTATTCCAGTAGAAAAAACGTAGGCATCTTTTATATACTACATTTTTTGACGTATCCCTTAGATCTCCAAACAGTTTTAAATTGTAGTTATCTCCAATTCGCATATATTCTCCAACTTCTATTTAAAAAGGTATTATGTAGCCGTAGAGACCGCTTCGTATGTGGTGGGTCACATTAAGTTATTACAGCAAAATAGATAAATATTCAAATATATTTCTATTTAATATGTACAAAAAACTTTTAATATTTTCTGCCAATTAAAAGATATAAGGTCTAAAAGGTGCCAGAAAATTATTGGTTTTATCAGTGGCGGTTCGACCATGGTCAATGTCCTCCCAAAAAAAAACAGGAGAAAATAAATTATATTTTTAGTAAATTATTTTCTTCATTGTAAGATATTCAAAACTATTTCTAAAAGTCTTCAATTTGTCCAATTCCCGCTTGAAAACGTCATGTTTTACCCATTTTCTGTAATAATTGAGTTGATTCATAAAATGTCGGAACCGACGAGATCGTGTTTAGTTTGTGAAATCGTGCGGTTAAAAGAAACAATTGCTTAAATTTCGAAAAACATTTATAGTCTAAGGAGGTTGGTCGGCGGCATTTGTCAGAATTAAGGTTAAAACAAGTGACTCAAGATAAAAACAAGAGTGTTACTCGATATTTTAAAAAATCAATGTACGATTTATGAGACTTTACATATGGCTGCAAAGACAAGAACATGTTTGTTCTTTTCATCTATAAATGATGTATGCTATAAAACAGGAGTGAATGACTTAAAACATTTAAAAGAGAATATTAAGAAGCTATCTATGGGTGCCGAACATATTAAATGTAAGGTTAGTTTCTCAGCACTTGGCAGAGTAGATATACGATTGCAACATGATAGTACCTACCGAAAATTTGTGCAGGAATTTAATGAACACGTCACTCAAAATCGCTACATTTTAAATAAAATTTTAAACTGTATAAGATTTTGCGGAGCCTTCGAGCTTGCTCTTAGAGGTCACGATGAATTTTCAGAAAATCCTGCTGTTTTTCGGAGGCTCATACATTTTGTGGCTGAATTAGATTCAATTTTTAAAGACGAAGAAATTTTAAACGAAATGGTAATAGATCATATCACAAATTTTAAAGAACGACGCATTGACATTGACAGTACCTTTTAAATCCTACCTCGGAAAATTTGTTTTAAGAACGTTAACTGGATTGTACGTGAAATACCATTCGAATGCCACCTGATTAAAATGACAAGAGTAAATTTCGTTTTAGCATAATTTGTTTTTATCTCTAGCTTCATTTTCATTTAGATAACTAAAAAAACGTAGATAAATTTGGGGTGTGGCTCGAAAAAAATTTTCATCTCGCACTTTTTTTAGCATTTATGACCTACCTACAATAATGGCCACGAGCCACCACTGGGTTTTGTAGAATAAAATTATTATTTAACCGGTGGTAACTAAGAATAACCGGACATGTTTTGATGCAATTATTATTTTTTAAATTTAAACAGTTAAAAAAAGTGTTGATTTCGAAATAGCAGCTTATCATTTTTAGGTAGCGCAATAAAAGATTTCCTCTTTTTCTACACCACATTTTTAAATGCTAAATATATTACGAACTACTATAAATAATTGTAAAAATATAAATAATTCTTTTTGTTAACAATTATTTAAAAATATAAGGGACGTCGAATAAGTTTTGAAATTTAATAAGGAATGTGGCGATATATCCACCATTGTTTGATTTTAGAAAATAATTACATAAAAATATGCAATAAATTAAAAACAATACATATTTAAAGATAAAATATATAAATCGGTCGCACGGTACTGGATATAGCAATTTTTCAACATTTCGAGGAATGCATTGTAAGCAGTATCTTCGAGTCATTCGAGCATTTCCACAGCTGAAAAGTGCTGCATCAGCATTTTGGAACATATAAGAGCTCTGAATTGTAAATATTAGTTAGTACGTAATATATACCGTTATTTTGTTTTTTTTAAGTTTTGAGTTCTAAAAAATATGAATTTTTGAGTCAATAGTGTAACAAATTAGTGGAGGCGGTCTATACGTGATTTTTCTACACACTACCCTGATTTTAATTTTATTAATTCAATAGAAAAGATGATTTTTTTATGCTAATTTTGTGCTCCCAAAAATTTCCTAATATTTTGGAATTTTCCCATTTTTTTAAACATTTATGTAAATAAAAAAAACAAATAGAATTTAACAAAGTGCCCGAAACACGTTGCCAGCACACCCAACTGATTTATCTATCTGCACAGCAAACAACACAGGGTGCTAACGTAAAAATTGAGCCTTACATGCTTTCCGAAATATTTTCTATAGTCCCTGATTTTAAAGTCGATCCGATCTCCTTTCTTGAACGGGTGCGATTGTGCTTATAAAATGCCAGCGTCTAACCAAAAACTTTTATTAACGATTTCATTAAAAAACAAACTTAAAGGTAGAGCCGCGCAATTAATAAATTCAGGAGAACCTCTACAACATACAGTGTGTCCCAGATTCGCTTCTCTATCTAGGGATCTCGGTTCCTATTATACCTACAGCAAAGGTTAAATAAGAAAAGTTTTAGAGGAAACTTAGTGCACTCGATATCGGTCGATCAGTTGGTTTTGGAACTATCGGCGAAAAACCAAAAATGGCGGATTTCGTTTTTCGCCAGTAAATCCAAAACGGTAAATTTGAAAGCTGTCAAAATGTGATATTATTAGGACACTTTTTTAAGCCGAATAAGATGGCGTGTACGACATATTTCCATCATCTTTTGCTATCCCGCAAAAACCTCAACTTTCAGTTTCCTTATGGCCGCCATATTGGATTTTCCGATTTCTGGAAAGAGCGTCGTCTAGTGATGTCTTACAGGTGCATAAAAGATTTGAGTATCATCGAAATATCATACTTCGTAAAAGTAGGTCTGAATTTTTTTTAGAGGCCATGTTTTATTTTATTGAGTTTGACGTTAAACAATTCAAAGTATCAAAGTTGTGTTTTTATAATTTGCTCAATAAAATCAATAAAGCATTCATCAAATGAAGTAAAGTTTGACATGTTAGCGCTGTCACACAGAAAAACCGATATTACCTGAGCAAGGTATTTTGAGATGTACCACGAACCACGCACACAGGCTAGATTTACCGAAATCCTGGCCAAAAGGTTACATTTTAAAATTCCAATAATTACAAAAAAATTGCCCGGTAATGAACCGGTTGACGCAAACAATAGAACAAAACGGATTTTCCCCCACTGCTGCGTAGGATCCATCTTAAGCTCAACTTAGTTCAAGACGAATGGATTATTTGCTGTGCCCGCATTAAACAAACGTTTTTTTTTTAAATGTGTTCAGATTATTTGTTGCGTTTAGATTGACAAACTTAAGATAAATGATCTAATTTCTTATGCTTGCTTAAATAATATTGTTTATATTATGTACCGAAACATTCCGTAGACAGACTAGTCTACATTTTAAGGTATAACGTTAATTTCAAATAAAACTTGTTTTAATATATATATATATAGAGTTTTGTTTAAATTTTTTTCTTTCTTTGCTCAGAAAAATAAATGGTTCATTTATTAAATTATTGTTAAAAGCTTTTGTTTAACTTCAGTTGTATGTTAAGTAAGTTAGTTAGTATGTATTTTTAAGTCAAAACCTGCAAACAACCTTTGAAGCAGTTCCCGGTTTCGGAATTGACTGAGATACATAAACCCTATAACAATAAATTATAATGGACCATCGTCAATTTATTATACAGGGTGCATAAAAAATGATGTTATAAAGTACAAAACAGTTCCGGTTGTTAGAATTAACTGACATTTGGTATTTATATATAAAACCTGATCACAATAAAATATTACGGTGTTAAAACAAAACAAGCTGCTATCCCGAAGATATATCTGTAAGGGAAGTTTGCACAGAGGCACCTTTACAAAAATTGTTATACCACAAATTGTGTTTGTCGCTAATTGAGGGTCTAAATAATTTAACAAATAATCAGAAAACTAATATTTGCCTTCTAACAAAGTGGAGATGCGATGGTTCAGGCGGTCATTCACAGTACAATTAAAAATAATTCATACATGTTTATAACATCAGTCGTACCAATCCGCTTTTTTTGCGACCAAGAAGAAACCAAAGGCAAACTCCTCGTCTAGCAAAATCCTCGCCCTTCCTCCACAAGATATTGCAGGCCTTGATGACTACAGCTTATTTAAAAGACAACCCAAACATCAAAGCAGGAAGCGATGTATGTGGAAAATCAAATAGCTTCTTTCCAGCTCACCGTTACACAAATTGAGGGGAAAATGCTAGTGCTTAAACACCACCTTAAAATGACAATGGTCGATGACAAAATGGCGAATGCGATAACGGGTACTAGCTCAACTCATGCTATTATAAAAACTTTCAATCGAATCCAGTACTGCTTGAACAAAGAAATTCGTGAAACCCCACTAAACTAGGTATCTCACAATTGCTCCTGGATTCGATTTGCGGAGTGCGCACTACATTTAAGATAAAAACAACCTATTGCCAAACATGAAGCTAGAGGAGCTGAAGCGAAAATGAAAACGAATCTAGAAAAAAAAAAGAATACAAGGACAGTTTCTGACCAATTTGGGAATATATGTAGATAAACCCAGGCCAGGTGGACATCTACTACAGGAAATGTAGCTCGGGCTATTTTACAAAATGCGCATATTACAGCCGAAATAACAGGCGTCAATAAAAACTTCATAGAAAGGTGTCACATTATTCTATCTGTATTGTCAAGTGGTCGCGAAATTAAAACTCAAGAATATAAAAAGTATTGCCTAAAAACAATGCAGATTTTTGTTTTTTTTTGTACCCTTGGTACAATATACCTACTACAATTCACAAAGTGTTGCTACATGGCTCTGAACTAATAGAAAATACCAGACCGGCAATTAGTCTCCTATCCGAAAATGCGCAAGAGGCACGGAACCAAGATGTGTGGGACTACCGGGAGCGTTATTCTATAAAATTCTCAAGAGTTTTAACTCTGAATATTTCTCCATATTTCACAGAACCTAGGAAACTACCTAGCAAAACAAACACCAGACCTTTGCCACATACTGCCTTATCCATGTTAAAAGAACCTGATATTCTAAATTGGTTTTCTGTAGGTATATTAAATATCTTATGGAAAACCAGTTTCGGTAAAACTGGCTGAACTTTTAGTATGTTGTAGGTCTTGACCTCCTGAGCAAAATATAGCCTGGGTATAATCATTGAATGACTAGGTTTCGTTTTATGGGTGTTAAACTTTGACCAAATTCCATATAAAAAAAAATGGGAAAAGCAGGAATACACCAAATTAGTCTTTTAACATATTTTTCATCTAGTACTTCCCACAAGAAAAAGATTTATATGAACATAGGTCCGAAAACTCTTTAGTTCCGAGATATAGGTCGAAAAAAGTTTACAAAATAAAACCCTGTATATCGAAAGTAAAACATTTACTGTCCTCTGTTTATATTAAACTTTTTTCTTATTTCGAGTACAATACGTTATATATGTTTAAAAAACTAATTTGAAATCATCCTGTTTAACCTATCTATTTCATACGGGAATTGGGTAAATTTTAACACCTTGTATATTAAACACTGCCCGTAGGATTAGATTTCACCAATAGTATCTTTTGTATAGAAAGTCCTTATCTACAAAATATTAAAAGATCAGCCAATTTTACCGAAATCGTTTTTTTATAAGGTGTGTGCATGGTCTTTAAATTATCAACTTTCATTTAAGTGTTTTTTATACTATTATATTTTTCACCATAAATAAAAATTTAAATATTACAATAACATTATTTTGAATAATTTGCGATAGTTATACAAACAATTTTGATGACGTTAAGTTTTGGCCAGGATTCCAGAAAATCGCCACAGAAACATTTTAGAACCTATCAACGGAAACCCTAGTGCTTCTGTAAGAACTGTAGAACAGGAAATGTATGTGCCAAAATCAACGGTACAGAGAGTGTTAAAAAAGAATAAGTACCTTCCATACAAACCCATAATAGTTTAAGGACTTAAGGAAACTAATTTTCCAAGACGACTACGGTTCTGTGAGTGGTATACTAGTGTAATGAAAATCCCGATTTTGTAATTCATGTCTTGTGGTCCGATGAGAGTAGGCTTACGAATTGTGAAGTTTTAAATAGGCACAACAGTCATCACTGGGCTGTGTAAAACCCTCATAAAGTGGCAGAGAGACGTCTACAGACCAGATTTGGAAGTAACGTTTGGTTTAGGGTCATTAGTAATTTAATCTAACTTACCTTTCTTAATTGGGCATTTATAAATTAATAATCATTTTAGAAATTCGACTTATAGGACCATTTTTGTTTCACTACAACCTAAACGGACAGAGATACAGAGCTTTTGCGAAACCAGGTTGTACCGGCCTTACCAGCTACTCTAACTGAAGATGAGTTTAGAAGAACCTGGTTTTAACAGGATGGATGTCCGGCTCACAACACCATTCAAGTCAGGAACTTTTTAAGAGACCAGTTTAACGAAAGAATTATTTCCTTAAATGGTCTAATATCTTGGGCTTCTAGATCCCCTGATATCTCGCATTTGAATTTCTACCTCTGGGGTAACACGAAGAATGAGGTCTATGAATTTGATCCCCCTGCGATCATAGAAATTCTGAGACAAAGAGTTTTGGACGCATTTAGAAATATTAATAGAAATATACTTACCAGGGTTGGACGAAAAACAGTGACCAATTATCAAAAGTGTCTCAATGTAAGTGGATGTCGTTTTGCAAATCTGTAAATTTAATTATGTAAATAAATTATTTTGATTCTTTTTAGTGGTTATTTACGTTCATGTTGTATTGAAAATTCAATGCGTTTAATACATTACTTATTAATGTAATTTTATGACAAATAAATCATAGCCTTCTTAGAAAAAATTGAGCCCTAACTTTAGGAAGTGTGATATTTCGATGATACTCAAATCTTTTATGCACTTGTGAGACATCACTAGACTGCAAAATTTTACGCTCTTTCAAAAAAAAATCTAATACGGCGGCCATAAGAAAAATGAAAATTCAGGCGGGTTGCGGGATAACGAGACGATGGAGACATGTCGTACACGTTATCGTATTCGTCTTAAAAAAGTGTTTCAATAGTATCAGATTTTGACCGCTGTCAAATTTACTGTTTTGGATTTTTTTCGGTTTTTACCCGATATTTCCGAAACCAATTGACAGATCGTAAATCTGAAGCCGGTTTCCTCTAAAACTTTTCCCATTTAACTCTTGCTCTCAGTATAATAGGAGCTGAGATCCTTATATAGAGAAGCGAATCTGGGACTTGACTTCTCTTATATAGGACCTTCAAAAACTGTCAAATACCTGCAAAAATGCTTCCAAATATTCAGAAAGCTTCCAATCTTGCTATCACCAAAAAGCTGCCCAATGCAGACTAATTGAAACCATCGGCCTAAATACTCGTTTAACTGGTTTAAAACTCTTCTAGACCAAATTATTCGTGAAAGTAGTTCGAAAAATCTTTTAGAAGCTTATTCCTGCATTAGACAAAAAATACAGCTCTCCTATTTTAAAACTCAAAAAATGAATAAATCAAGTGCTCCGGAATCTCCCCAACCAATTACGAAACATTCACTACAGATAATAAAATGTTTATAATGAGGACGCACCGGCCATATAGCGGCAGAATGCCGTTCCCAATTAATTACCCAACCCGGTTATTCCCAAAATAATGGTAACATAAACAATCAAAGGCAGTTTCCTTTTTCTAGCCAACCCCATCATTTTTCGCAGCAAAATAGGGCCAACACATTTTTATCTCAATATAGACCACTCGCAGCTACCCAATAAAATCATGCTGCAGGTCGTTGACCTGTAATGCAGGGATATTCAATTTGTTTTACTTAAACCAACAGAGAGCTCACCATGCAAATTATGGTTACCCATTTTACGAAGAACCACAAGACTACGACGAAGTATTCTCAGGATTGTAGTATCTTGGAATACCAAGAATATTATACTGAAAACGATCAGACACTAAAAACTGATTTCAAACAATTCGATAGCTCAGATCTTCAAAATGTTACATCTCTGCTTTAAAAGAACTTTCAGACAGCACTACCCAATCGATCACTCCGTGTCAGAATCGCAAATTCAGACAATGAATTAGGATTTGAACCTCAATGTGAATTTTTCGAAACAACCGTTCCTTTAAACCTATTTCTTAATGTCAACCCCAAGAATTTGTACTATATTAATGAAGGATTAAATGTCTTCAAATTTCTAATCGACACCGGAGCGGGCTATCTATTTGTAAAGAAAATACCGTTAACAATTTTCCCTAAATATTAGGAAGTGTAACGTAAAATGTAGGGTACAGCAAATCAAAAATTGTCCATATTTGAATTGACGCTTGTTCCTTTTGACAAAGGTAACCCACATAAGGGCTCTATTTATATTCTGAATATCTATTTTGATTGCATTTTAGAACTTGATTTTCTCGAATGCTATGAATTCATAATTGATCTCAAATCTAAAAATGTAATGACGAACTTTAAAACGATTGGATAAAGTTGGCGCTATTAAAACGCCAAATAATATTAATAAAAATGAGACAAAACGGTAAATATCTATTGATGCCCGCACCGAGAAAATTTTACTGACGTTCAATTAATGTCCCAAGAAAAGTAAAAGGTCATTTACCAAGTGTAATTGTACATATTGACGAAAACGATAATTTTATAACTTATTTTAAATACAAACGCCATCCTAAAAACCATCGACTTTTATGATCTTTCTGTCAAACCATTTATAGCTAATGGTGTTCTGACTTAAATACCCAAGACAATTTCGAACATGTTTAAATAGTCAAAGCACAGATAAAACTTGAAAAAAGGTAAGAACGGAATATCTAAATTTCGTAGAAAGAGAGATGATTATGAAGCTATGTTTGGAATACTCTTGCGTATTTTATATCTAAGGTGGTAAACTAATCTTCACCAATGAAATCAAACATTTAATAGAAGCTAACAATGCAAAGCCCGTTTTCACAAAATCCAATAGGTATCCTCAGATACATAAACAATAAGTGAAAGCACATGTAGAAAAGATGTTAGAACAAACGGCCCATCCCACCGTGATCCTCACTTGTATGGGTGGTACCCAAAAAATTGACGCGTCTGGGAAATAAAAATGACGCTAGTTATTGACAATAAAAAGCTCAATGTATTTAGTACTGTTGAAAAATATGCGAAAGACAGCATTTTCTGCCAACAATGAACACTACGAATTCGTCCGAATGCCATTTGGCCTACAGAATGCCCGCCACACGTTTGAGCGTGTCATGGACAACATTCTATTTTGCATCCAGAATAAGCTTTGGCTTGTATACTTGGACGACATAATCGTCTATTCACTTACCTTACATGAGCACATAGACTAAAAGAAATCCTCAAGCGTCTCCGAAACGCAATTCTTAAAATTCAGCCAGATAAGTGCGAGTTCTTAAGGAAAGAAGTTGCCTCTCTGAAACATTCCGTGACCAAAGATGGTGTAAATCCTAATCTCTCGAAAGTGGAATGCATCCAAAACTTCCCAGAACCAAAAAACTCAAAGAACATTATGTGCTTTCTAGGATTAGCGGGATAATACCGCGGATTCAATCCAAATATTGCAAAAGCGTCTAAGCCATTAACTCTTAAAAAAGGACGTCTCGTTCTTCTTTGATTTCGAATGCAAAAACGCATTGGAAGAACTAAAGAAAGACCTTATTTCAGACCTCATTATAATCTACCCTAATTTTGAATAAATTTTCCTCCTCACCAGAAACGCAAGCGCACGCAATAGGAGCTGGGTTGTCACAAGGGCCAGTCGGAAAAATCTCCTAATAGCTTTTGCATCCAGAACACTCTGTAGTGCAAAAACTAAGTATTCCACTATTAAAAGGGAACTATTGGCAGTATGGGCAGTAAAGCATTTCCGCCTTTACATTTTTGGATGACAGTCCATGCTTATTACGGATTAATTTACCTATTTTAAATTAAAGACCCTGAAAGCAGACTTGCAAAAAGGCCTCTAAAATTAGAAGAATACAACTGTAAATTCGAACATTAACCAGTAAAAAGAAACAAAAATGCAGACGCTCTACCCCGAATAAAAATTAATTACTTCCAAGACTGCGCAAATTTCCGATCAAAATTCCTCATTTTTGCTTCTAATGAACAAAATAGCGAAAATGAAGACGAATACATTACACGGGAATATAACACATACATTACACTGGAATATAACAAGTTTGTAGACCTGTATCAAACCAAATCAATATTTGATTATTCAAAGGTCGAATTTTTAGACTCACACGTTTTAGACAAATGACATGGCTGTGGCAAATCAAACTAGAGAAAATGCGTTATAAAATTAAGCTTATGCAAGCGGCGACAATTCTAAATACCCTATTAATATATCGTAACATCCCTAAGAATTCATTGCGACTATGGTCGTGAATTTGACAACTCACTATTTAAAGGCTTTTGTGAACTCTTTAATATAAAATTAAGCTTCTCTAGCGTAAATCATCCTCAGCCTAATGGGTCTATCGAAAGGTTCCGCGCAACCTTCTCAGAAATGATCAGAGCAGACGTAGCTGAAAATCCTATAGAACATGCCGCGGTGATTTGCTATAATAGCAAAAATAAAACATACGCCATCTGAACTTATTTTTGGTAACTCGTCAAGTAGACTACCTGAAACTTTACACAACCAGGAAAACTTAATATCGAAATACGTGACCTTAATAACCGTATGAAATACTTTCCTGGGTTTGTCTGTCTGTCGGTCTACCTGTTCGCAGCACAGCTAAAAAACGATTTACTCGATTGACTTGATATGGGAATAAACTGGTCACATTTTGATAAAAATCCAATATGGCGAAACAAAATGGCTAGAAATGGTTAGAACCAAATGTTAAAAAAATGATTACTAAAAAACTACTTGTCCAGTTTACCTCAAATTATGAAAAAAAAAATAAGTGTTAGTAATTAACTAGTAAAACTTCGGTAAGAATCCAAGATGGCAAAATAAAATGGCGGCTTAATAAAATATTTAAAGATTCAACCCGAAAATACTACTTTTCTTTACAAATTCTTCGGGCTGCTCTTGGTAGGCCTGGCCCAATTTTTCATAACACCTATCAACAACAGAACATTTTTGCATGAAGAAATTTCTGTCAAAGTGTACAAATGATCAGTCCCCGTGTAGTAAGATCTTTCTTACAAAAAATAATTTATCGCAAATAATGATATAATCCTAGAATGATTACTAGACGGCTTCTTAAAAGTTGACTCGCCTAGACTGTTATCTTTCAGTTCCGAAATTTAAACTCAAGTTACCCTGCTTAATCAAATATCCGATTTTGCTAATTTAAAATAAAAAGAAATAATCGCGATTTCGAAAAAATATAGCTACAGGGAGAGACGCAAAAAAAATTAACGGTATAGCTACGGTCTGGAAATCGATAACGGTGAGTACTTTAGTGAATGCATTGATTAAGTCACTTAAGACGAAAGACAGTGAAACTCCTTTCACAATCCTTTCATATTTGTATACCTCCAAGTACTCCAAAGCTGGGGTTTTCTTCTTTCATCACTCGAAAACTGTCCTTCGACCTCCCATTTTTTTACAAAAATAAGTTTAGAGGACTATAGGTCATTACATATTAATAAATAATAATAAATAATAAATAAATGCCTTATTGTCAAAAAAATTTTACAATTTTGTGGACAAAGCTGTTGAAAAAAAAAATATTTTACAAACATCAAACTTAGCAAACAAAACAAAACAAAAACACATCATAAATATTATAGAAAAATAATATTTAAATCAAGAATTTAGAATATTAATATAATAGAATCCTAAAAGAAGTACATTAGAAATGTACTTTGTCAGTCGTACTATGTTATAAACATTTTCATAAATATAATGTAAAAAAAATAAAAAAGCAAAGTAAAAAATAAAAAATAAAAAAGTACGAAACAATTAAAAAAATACATATACAAAATTCGGTAAAAATGGTTGGTAATGGCAACTATCACACTAGGGGTTCATAAGGATAAATTTATGTGTTGTAAAACTCGTTAACGGTGTAGAAGGCGCTTTCCAATAAAAATGATTTCAAAGCCTTGCGAAATGAAGTCAGAGATATTATGGATTTGATGTTAAATGGCAGGTGATTATGCATTTTTTTTGCATTGTAGATTACTGATCTTTTAATTAACTCTGAGTGTGGGGTTGGAAGATAGAGATCGTGCTCAGTGTTTCTGAGAGGGTAGTTGTGAGAAGGTCTCTTTAATAGAGCAGGTGCATGCTTACGAATTAAGCAAACCGATTCCAAAATGAATAAGCAAGGAAGGGTTAGTATTTTATATCTTTTAAAGAAATCTCGGCAGTGAGTTCTACTGTTAAGTCTCAGTAGGTAACGAACAGCTCTTTTTTGTAGTATAAAAATTCGATCAAATTGAGTCGCACAACATGTACCCCAGAATGGAATAGCATATCTGAGGTGCGATCTGAGTTTACGACATCAATAGTGGTGCCATTAAGGTCAAAAGGTTGCAGCGTGTTTTTATAAGACAAGACTTTCGTTTTAGAGATGTTCAAACATAGGAGATTAGAATCGCACCAGGATACAATGGTGATTAGGTCATTAGTTATAATCCTATGTAGGTCCGTGACATCTGGGTGGCTCCACGTAAAGCTGGTATCGTCCGCAAAGAGACATATTTTTCCACTAATGTTTAAATTAGCCATGTCGTTTATGAACAGAAGAAACAAGATAGGGCCTAGTACCGAGCCTTGAGGCACTCCATATTCCATTGGCCTACAAGAAGACATCCTGTTGTCAACTTTCACAACTTGATTTCTGTTGCTAAGATATGACTTAAACCAATCGAGAGGAGCCCCTCTAAATCCATAGTACTGCAGCTTGTTAGTTAATATATTATGATTCACACAATCGAAAGCTTTGGAAAAATCACAGAAAATTGTTGCCGTAGCGTGATGGTTGTTTAGGCTGGAGTAAACTCTATTAAGAAGGGAAAACATGGCATCGCTTGTGCATTTGTTACTTAAAAATCCAAATTGATGTTTTGTAAGTATTTCATATCTAGACAGAAATGATAAAAGCCTTTTTTTAACCAGTCTTTCGATGATCTTAGATAGCGTAGGGAGAAGTGCAATTGGGCGATAGTTCGTAGCTTCTTCTGAAACACCTCCTTTGTGAAGAGGTATGATTATTGCAGTTTTAAGGCAGCTTGGAAAAGTACCATTTTGGAAAGACATATTTATCAAAGCAGTCAGATGCTCTAGAGTGCACTCCGGCAGACTTGAATACATTTTTAAAGTAAGCCCATCAATTCCCGAGGAAGATTTATTTTTGATATCATTAATTGTACTGCGAAGTTCTGATAAAACTACTGGTGAAAAGAAGAAACTGTGCAGGTTTACCCTATGATTAGAGAGATATGAAATTGGGTCATTAGATTGAGATACGGATTTAGTCAAATCTTTGGCTACATTTACAAAATAATTGTTTAGGTCCTCAGGAGAGGTAAGGATAGTGTTGGATAAAGGAGTTTTGTTTCTTAAATCATTTACGATAGACCAGGTTTCTTTAGCTACATTTTTGGCGTTAGAAAGTCTATTATTGTAATAAATATATTTGGCGGCTTTAATAGTCTTATGATAAATTTTTCTGTATGATTTTACATAATTATGAAAAAAGACACTGTCCGAAAATTTCTTTAAATGAGATAGTGACCGCATGTTCTTAGAAGATATACGTAAACCTTTAGTGGACCAGGGTTTACTTCTTTTATTTTTGATAGGCCTAAGAGGAAAAGATTCAGAAGCTATATTAGTTAGAGTTTTTATAAAACGAGAAAATTCAGTGTCGACATCATAAGTGTGAGAGTCCCAGTCAGTTATTTGACATAGGTGTTTGAAATTAATGAAATTTCTAACCGAAAAAATACGGCCTACTTGTCTAGAGGAATTTTTGGCTTTGGATGTAATTGAAAATTTTGTGAAAATTGCTTCATGATCGGAGAAACCTGGACTTAAGACATTACATTCGACGGAGCTAGGATCGAAAGAAGACACAACGTAATCTATAGTACTGGCACTTGTCTTAGTAATTCTGGTTGGTGAGTTGACGTGCATGGCAATTCCTAATGACTCAAAGATGGACTGAAGATATTCCTGAGCAGCACACACACTGGAAAAGTCAATATTGAAATCGCCACATAAGATTAATTTGCTTTTTACAGGAAGGGACTCGAGCAAACTTAGAAGGTTATGGCAGAATAATTGCACATCAGCATCAGGTGTTCTATAAATACAAATAATATAAAGGTCATAAGTATTGTGATAAACGATAGAAAATTCAAATACTTTTTCAGATAATAAATGATTATACTTTGATATTTCGGAAAAATCGTTGTTTAAAGACATTATCATGGTGCCTCCATGAGTTAAATTAGTTCTATTAAATCTGGCAATTGTGGTATAGTTTTTAATAAAAACAGGTTGATTGATATTTAGCCAGTGCTCAGTGATGGCAATGACTTCTGGAAAATTTAGCTCTTCTAACAAAAGATATAATTCGTCTGTTTTATGTTTAAGGACTGAATATTAAGAAAAAAAAGATTAAAATTACTATTGGTCAATTTTCTAGAGGGTGCTAGATCCTCTTTTCACGTCATATTGACTAAAAATTTTTACTTTTTGATGGTGAACCACTAGAATAATATTTACCAGTACTTTCACGAATTTTTTAGAGCCGTAAAATTTTTTCCGAGGAGTAGAAAGATCTATACGCTGCAAGGTCTGAGTCCACTTCAGATGAACCAATCCCATAGGCATCGTGGAAGCTATAATACAACTTGGCAGGGAGTCCTTGTCACTGGGAAGGCCTTCTGAAGCTAGCAATAATTTAATGCTAGTACTTGTATGCCCCTCAAAACACACACTAGATGGCTGGTCGTGTAGATAAGCAAGAAATAGCCTTAAGGTGATAATCTGGCTAATATATAGCGACCATTTGCTTTATCCGAATCTTGGGACAGCCGCACTCTTTGAGTCATTGGATCAAACTGCAAAAAATCATCTTTCCTTGCAGTTTTCTCCATGCTTAATTTAGAACCCTCCAGTGCCAATGACCTACAAGCTGCTATGGCCTCCCTGTCAGAGCCAATCATGACTGACTTATCCTCCTCAGGCACAAATGTCACTGGTGATTCCATAATTGAGGCTTTTGAGACAGCCCCCGGCTCTTTGGGATATCTATATTGACATCTTGATGACTAGAAGATGAGACATTATGGGCTGTGGAAGTGGGCGGCGTTTGGATAAGGGTTGGTGAAACTGAATCATTGGTAGGATCAATTATGGTACCAGGTGGCCACAGACTAGCGTTCTTAAGCTGAATTAAGTGATCTTTATTTTGCACCCCAATTTTAAAATCGGAGCGCAAAGTGTCTGCATTTTAAGCATAGGAAAACAACGCACAAAATTCGTGGTTCCTAATTTTTCTTTGATGTAGTGTACAAGCTGATTTGATTTATACGTGGACGGAATTAAGGATACCACTACATAATGCCATTTCTCTATAATGGGTGTTTTGTTGGGCTGGAAGGAAACAGCTTTTTTTGGAGACCTATTGACAGGCATTTGGACATCTGTTGTATCGGTTTGGGTTGATATTGCGGTGGTGTATATCTTCTTTATTGATTGTTGTTTAGGCTTATCAGCAAGCTTCTCCAGAGTAAGTGCCATTTGTTTTACACTATGCCTCAGCTCAGCCATCTCTTTAGTCAACTGCTCCTTCGATGAATCATGCACCTGGACTTTGACAGATTCATTTTGAGATTCCATTAAAATAGATGATAGATTGAAAGTATCCTACCTAATTTCTTTAATGGATTTAAATAAGGATTCTTGTATACTGTCAGATATTCCAGAATGGAGGCTGTGAATATCCTCAATTTTTTCTAGCAGTATCTTCCATTTGGAGTCATGATTGAGTAAGATGTCGTAAATTTCGCCAATGATCGGAAGGATGTCGTTGTTTTTCTTTAAGCAGGAACCCAGGGCTTCGAGATATTCTGAAGAGATTTGAGTCTTTTGGAGATCTGATATTTTATCATGCAAATATTTCAGAGTTGGAGAGTCGCAAACAGTGCAAAAAAATCTTATGTTATTGAATTTTTGTTTGTAGAGCACTTTTGTCGTGGATTTATCCAGTCCTGTACAGACCATACAAAAATCTCTTCGGCACCCCCCACTACAGCGAATTCTGTAACAGTCTTTTTCCGAAACGATTTTTTGGCAAGAATCGCACTTAAATTCAGCCATTTTATAAATAAATAAAAAATTAAAATTTTCAAAGGAACAAAAAAAGTGAAAATTAAAAAAAAGATGTAGATAAATTTTATGTAAATATTATGTAAATATTTCCAGTTGATAAATCAAAATCTTTAAATGTCACGCACAAACAATATCTATAATTAATAACCGGATCCGGGTAAACAAGGTCAAGTTTAGTTTATAGCAAACGACGAACTGATGATCGGGTCAAAGCACACAAAAAACAAATTGAAATCAAAACAGTTCAAACCAAAACCAAACAAACGTTCAAGTACCAAGTATTAAAAGTTGTAGATGTTTAAACAATGTAATTGCTGCCTTGTTTTTTTTTGTTTATTAAATTTTGCGAAAAGCTGTAAAAAGGCCGGGTAAAATGACATTCTTATCCAATATGTGGAAAAATATAAGACTGGTTAGGTTACTTAAATCCTAGTCTAAACCTACAGATCAAGTTAACTTCGATAAATAACACAGTGATTTTGCCACATGACACCTGACCTGCCCTACTTTAGACACGAGGCGTTTTGGAAACCCATTTCCCTACATGGTTTTAAAACACCTATACATTTATTAAGATAGTTTCAACATTTATTTTCGTCAACACAATGCCTACAAACCCAAGAAGTTAATAACTTTCAGACAGCCTCAAAAGTAAGTCTGCATATAAACCCGCAGAGAATAAATTCGAACAATCTTTTTCTCTTATTGTCCCTCTCGCCTAATTTCGTTCGTGTTTTTCATAATTGAGGAGCCAGAGCACGAATCATGACTGAAATCTATTTCGGAATTTTAATGGACAACATTTCGCGAGATTACTTAGTATTCTTCGGACAAAACGATCTTTTAATTAATTCAATAAACTCTGGGATTGGAATGTTTCTGCTAATGGACTTAGGACTTACTTCTTGAGTCGATTAAAGATAGAGCTTAAAAAGGAAGAGAAATGAAAAAGGCAATACTTAGTTCGCCAAACAAAGATTAACAAAATGTTAATGGAGTTTAAACAGCATTTGCTTGCCAAATAGCAATTTATTATCTACTATTTTTTCAGAAACAAAGTGACGATCAATATTTTGACCCATTCTGAATCTCGGTATGGAGAAAACTGCAAGGGTGCGGTTTTTCGATAATAAACAGACAGGACAGACCTATATTTTTATAATGAAAAGAGATTTTGAGATACGGTTTTCAGCAATCTCTAGGAAATTTTATTGCATAATAATAATTTTAAGAGTAAAGCTTACTTACGTAAAACATTATTCATACAGCGTGTTAAACAAGACTGTGCTAATCTTCCAATATTTTATTCGTTTCTGAAAAATTTACGAAAACGGTTTTATTATCAAAATGGTAGTAGACCGTTTAATCGTTGGTGAAGTTATAAGAAAGAGTACAACAATTTTTTCTTATATATTAAGCTGTAAGTTTTGTTTAGCCCTTTCACGTAAAATTTTTTTACTAGTGAGCCCTTAGGTATTAATTTTTTTATAGTTTAGGGTCTGTAGGGCTCAGAAGATAAACGGGATGTGCAAAATGAGGATTACATAAAAAGGCAGCGATTCTAAAGAACATGTTTGTGTATTTCAGCGCTCTTTTTTTTTAATTTAAATTTAAATTTGAAGTTTTTATTAAAGTTTTTAGAAGTACCGAGCTCAAAACTAGAGTGAAATAAAAACCCCAAACCAGTATTTATTTTCACTCTAGCTTTATTGTTACTCAAAATACAGGCCTAGCTTCTAGAGCCAAATATACAAATATATAGGCCCTTTACTTTACATGATTTATAATTTATATACTATGCTGTTATTAAAAAAATATTTATTTATACAAGACACCTTCGTTTTACTAAATTTTTCAATACTTGGATAAAGCTGCGTTGCTGATTTTAAAAATATGTCGTTTTATACCGGAAAGAGGTTTTGTCGATTTGTCGATTAATACCGAATGCTTTGGAACAAATAAAATACTAGAAAATTTGCAGAGTCTTGTTTAAAAACCGGTATAAACAACTTTTTAGTTTAGGTTAGCTTTACGATTAAAATCGTTAATATGTAATGAAATTCCCAAAACTCAGGACTTTTTTAAGTGAAAGTTCTTTACAGCTGGTAAGGTAGGTCGGGGAAATGACTTATCGTAACGAAATGAAAGTGTAGCGGGAATATTTGTATATAACTTTTTTGTCAATTGATAACGAGAATCGATCTTCGTAAGACGACAGAAAATGTTAACAGTCATAATGGTGTGAGAATCGGTTCGATGAAATTAGAGACTGACGTATCAAAATTGAAACATTCTGATTTATTGTTAATATATTTTTATTCAACATACACCAACGTCACAACAAGAACATAATGATCCCTGCCTGCAACATGTTCTGTATTACACACACAATGGAGACACAATGGAATTACAAAAACAACTACGTCTCTGGCTAATACCACCACTAGCATTGGGTTATATTGTTGACTCCTGGCTTTCATTCACGCACCTCGTCATAACAAGGACACTGTGATACCTGCTGGGAACATGTTCTACAGTGCAGCAGACAAAAGGACCCATTATGGTCGTCGTTTGACATAACGGGTCATTATTTTCTTGCAATGCAGAACATGTTCGAGGCCAATGATTATAAACAAGACAGGGCGGACTACTTTCATTTATCATACATTGGCCATCTCTGCTACGTCATCACGCATGCTGAACATGTTGTTTACATTGGATATCCATTGAGATTCTCTGGTTTTAATTATTATTTATAATTTATTTATATTTCTTTTTTTAAGTTTTTGATATATTTGCATAAGATTTCCGATTTATTTGGTGTAAAAGTTTAAAACGTAGTAACTTTCGGATTTCAGAACTGTGTTTATAGTATATATGCTTTGTATTTTGAGTTTATTTTAGGTCGTTTGATTATATTTTAAGGTAAATTCGACTCTTTAGATTATATCTGGACAAATATATACATGTGTAACAACTAGACCTTATAAAAAAGAGCTCTTCCACGACCATACCTAAAGAATGGGTTCCTTTGATGCGCAAGAGCAGATAAATTGAACAAAGATACTTCGAGAGTTTGTTCATATCATTTTGCTCCAAATGAACTATTATGTTATGTAGGATGCAAAATTCTATAAAAATAAAAATTGTTCTGCTTTACCGTTTGCTTATAAAGCGAAGCTTTATGCATATAAAAAGTGTTTGTGTGTATAGGGAATGCTTGTATTCCCAAGGACTACCCTGTATATTGTAGAAAATATTTAATGTAAAAAGAGATAAAAGAAATTGAACATGTTTCACCGTTTTTTTTAACTAACAGCTTTACAATACAAATATTTTTGCAATATAAATATTTTTTCGTTTTCATTGGGGCTCTTTCATCCTGCTAAGTTACCCTGTCTAGTGGAAAAACTGTTATATATACAAAATTATAAACTAACTTTGACGTGTTTCACCCTTTTAGGCATGTATAATGTTTATGGAATACAGTGTATATTTGAAAAAATTGTTTAGTATACAAAAAAAATTAAAACATACTTCTTTTTGTATTGATAAATCTTTTTTGGATATTTTTTTTTGAAAAAAAATGTATGCTCAAAAATTAATT